>JAQFZU010000708.1:0-20358 GCA_034696185.1 Henia vesuviana | reverse complement strand
TTATATTAAAGGCATATTAATTATCTATTTACAAAACTATTACTCGACTTATGGTCGGGTAAATCTAAAAGACACTATGAGACTTTCAATCTTGTTACACCTTTCTAGTCCAAATGCAAGCACATAAATCACAATGCTTTTGATACCAATTAGGAAAAGTTGAAAACAAGAACACTTTCTAATGCTTCATAGTTTTTATGCATAACCTACTACTCAAAATAAAAATGGTGTGAGTCTAAAGTGAAACTGTAAGTTTAAAGTCTAAAGCCCAACAACTCCCATCTTTTTGGCTTTTGGCTAAAGTTGAGTAAATATTTTCTGAGAGGAATGAACAAATTAAGACTGGCATTCATTTTCAATGTAAAGTGAGTTGGTCAGTTTATTTTTTGTCTGAAAACATATTTTTATCTGGAGTCAGAAGAGAAAGATGTTAAGTCATAGTAAAATCTTGTGGCAGTTAGCTTATTAGTTGCACTTTTGCCATTAAAGTTAACATTTTATCTTGTCAATGGCTGTACATTGAGTAATAAACTTTGTATAAAGATCTTTTTGCTTTATTTTAGTTTATTGAGAAAAAGTTTCAAAAGCCATGCAGTTCTCTATTGGTTTGCTTTTGTTGATGTTGTGACCATCCATTCCGCCATCACTTAGATACGATTTCCAGGCAGCGTTATCGCGGATGGGACACATGAATTAATTAAGACAGACACAAGATTTATAGGTTGCCCAGCCTTAATTATCGGCCACAACCCGCAATAACTGCCATGCTCCCAATGCTTCCTAAGGTTTGCCGGCCTCGTACCAGTATCAGGAGATACCAATACAAAGCCAAATTATTTTAACCTACTAAACGGCTAATTGAGATAGTCATACATATCTCTCAGCCCCCGCACAACATTCCCCACGACCACATCATAGCCATCAGAGCAACCCTGCTCATCTCTCTTTCTTAAACCAGATCTTTCCCCTGTCCAATCACTCGAATGGAGAATTAGCAACTGTCCTTGTTATTGGGGTTGTGCTCCCTGAGGTGGTGCAGTGGAAGTGCCCCAGGGTCACCTGACTGAGATCCATGTTGCCAACTAGTGACTGATCGGTCACAATGTAATATTAGAGAGTTAACAAAACTTCACATAGAAGTACAATCCAATAAACTTCTATACAATAATAAACCGATTTTCTAATAGCAGTTTGCTATTGTATAGATCACATGTGAAAAAATCCTGTAGATTGTTATAGGATCGTTGTATAGACTATTTATTGTATATGTATACGTATATGACTATTTATAAATACCTATAAAAAAAGGATAACCTATAGGAGGGCAGTCGTGTAGGATTCTATATGGTTTTGAAACAGGATCGCCTACAGGATTCTAGAAGAATAAGTCAGAAGACTAGGCTATAGGAATCTAAAGTGTTACATTCATGTCTATAAGATCCCTATGCTAAGCTATAAATAGATTTCTACACAAAGTCCCTATAGTTTCATATGGGAAAGTTCTTCTTTCTTACAAAGTTTTTGCTACTATTGTTGATAAGATAAAGTACATGCTTTGGACATGTGTGGTATTATTGTTATCATAATAATAGATTCAGTCCAGCAAGATCCGTTGCGTTGGGAACATATCAATCTTTTCTTAACATTGGAATGTAATATTCCAACTTGGTTTCTTGGATCTTTGATCTGATCATGAAACATGTTCAGCATCTAAATTGTTATAGTAATAGTTCTGATGAGGCAGGTAAACACAATTTTGTAGCAACTCTTTGACAGAAAAACTTCCATTAACTGTTTACTATGTTACTATCATTTGTACTGACTAATTGAATGTTCTTTATTTTCATGTAATTAAATCATTTTTTTTCCAAAAAGTGTTTATTTCTCAATATTACAAAATTATTTCTTTTAAATATTTTGTAAACATTAAAATTGATCATAAGACAAACAAAAATGTTGAAGAAACATTTTGCTTAAATGTATGTATGTTTGTTAAATGTTTTGAAATGTTAATTTGAATAGTTTTAAAATGTTGCATTAAAAGATTTTGTAAATATTCAATTAAAATAATTTTATATATATTTAATTCTTTAGTCAATTCTTTAGGCAATTTGCACTAAATTGGAATATTGGTTGATTATCAGCCGAGCAGAATATTTTGTAGTCCAAACGCCTTTTGAGACTGCCAAATTACAATCTGGCTGCTAGTGCGTTACAGCAGTACGCTATAAAAGGATAAAAATTTTATATTACATGTGGTAATACAAGAATTAAATTCATCAAACACACTATGCGCATTCGTTTTTTAAAATTGGACATAAAGATGAGCGTTAAATCTATTTTCAGGTCGACTTAAGACGAAAAAATTCGTTTTAACAGCTAAAACAACCTGAAAAAGTAAACGTTCAAATTCGGTCGTTTTCAAGCTCGTCTTCGTGCGAGCCTCGTGTTCAAACAAGCTTTGCTTTGTTGGCAGCAATTTGCAATCGATCCATTGCAAATACACATAGATGTAAGTGAATTTTTCTTTTTCTTGTTAATAGTTTTAAAAAATGACACAAAACAAGCCTCCATTCCACTTTCCTAATGGAAGCCTCTATTTTGGAAGTAAAATTGCAAAGAATGTGTCATCACCAGATGTTTCCATCTTAACAATTGTTCATAATGATGGAACATCTACATTCATTTACTAACTACAAAACAACATATAAAGACAGATTTTTTTAAACTCATCTTAATGCATAGTTTTAGGAAACGAATGCGCCTACTGAAACAAATACAAAAAAATTGAAAAATAATTGGACTGCCATATCGAGCTAGTATAGATATGGGTAGTAAGCATCTCACGACAACAGAGAATCCTCATCTCCAATCTCAACCCTATTCTAACAAGATGTAAAATAATTAATTGAAGAAACTTTACTAAAACAGCTATTTTATCCTAAAATTCCACAAGATTTCAATTGGGCTTAGATATGGGAAAATTGGTTGTCATTCTAAAACAGTAATAAAATGATTTATTTAAGAAATAATCTCATCTTTATGATAAGGTCTTGCTAATAAATAATAACTTCAGGATAGATTTTTAAGTACTGGAAATTAAATAATTTTCCATTAACTCAATATGAACTTCACAATTAACATGTCCTTTCACTATAAGTATGCCATAACCCTTAGATGGTATGCAACCCCAAACCCTCACTTTGGTAGTAAATTTCGAACACCTTTTAAAGAATATCAGAATTAATAGAAGACTGACTCTTTTGCATAATGTTTTCACCACGAGGATGATCCTACCATCCGGTTCACTAAGAGATGCAGTTGTTCACTAAGAGATGCATCAATTCAACAATAAAAATCCCACATAATTCTTGCATTCCCAATTGCAATAATACTTCGAGAGGAACAAAAACGTCAAATTAATTTCTTGTAATGAATTTTTATTTCCTGTACCCTTTGCTTCTAGTTTTTCAATTCAGTTACTAAGTTATTCATATTCATACTTCTCTTCTTCACAACATAGTTATAATAGATCAACCACTCTTTTCTGTTGCTTTGTAACTATTAACACCTCTAGTATTGCTTTATGCACTGTAAGCAATGAAGCAAACAGTATCAAAAAGTCAATCTGTGAGTGAATTCAATTCAGAGCACTTGTCTTGTGATTCAGTATTTTCTTTCAATAAATACTGAGTCATATCCTACACACTTTATAAAACAAACCAAATCATATTGCATAAACAAACACCATATGAAAATTTGTATCCATGATGATATCAAGTAGCGAAAACCATTCTCAGGATATATAGTGAACCCAGTCATTCCTGATAATAGAAAAAGTATTCTAAAATGACATATGGTTTTTAAATTTAGTAATATATAAAAGCAATTGTCCTCAAATGAAATTAATAAAATTAATGAAATTAAGCTGCCTTAAAACAGCAACAAAACAAATAAGGTAATAATTTAAAAAACAGCATAGGTCTAAATCTAAGACTTCGTCTAAATGATCCCAAACAAATTAGAATAACCGATACGAACTTAAAATAATAAATCACATACAAAGACAAGGGAATCAAGTGAAGAAAATTCAAAACAAAAAATCAAATGAATATAAATTCAGCTAAAAGCTTATGCAACAATATGATTTGATTACGTTTTAACAAAAAAACAAAACAACAACAATTGATAACAATTAAAAAATAAATGGCTATGAATATTTGTTTCATTACTCTGGAGTCCATAATTTAAAAGTACGGTCAAATGAAGAAGTTGCAATTAGCTGCCCATCAGGTGAAACATCAACACTCATAACTTTGCCATCATGCCCTGAAAGTGTCTTCAAAGGCGACCAACCTGGATGAGCCCAAACCTAATTCATAATAAAAAAGACAAATAGAAATAAAAAATTATAGAAAATACTCTTACTAACCTTGACAGTATTGTCATAAGAACTAGTCACTAAATAATGACCGGTAGAACCTTAAATAAACAATCCAAAATTTAGAAATTAAAGTTTAACTTACTGACAGTCAACCAACCTTCAAATTTAACTCTGGAAATCAAATTCGTATGAGCTGGAATGGTATATACACAATACCGACGACGAAGATCCCATATTTTGCAAGTATTATCTTCACTGCCAGTAGCAAGATGATATCTAATTTTAAAATTAATATTTAGAGAACACAACTCATCAGAAATTAAATCCTAATTTTCTTCAAAATGACCTATCATATTTGAATACTTCACTAAATAACTATTGAAAAACCTTTAAAAAAATATTATCCTACAAAATACTGGCAAGAGTGACTGCTTAAGAGTAAGAGCAGTGCCCAAAGCAGAGAAAAACAGACATTGCTCTTTATAATGTCCAGAAGTTGTGCAGATTTTCAAAAAGAAAATTGATCTATGATCTTAAGCTAAGAGCAAAACGCATCCTAAAAACTTCAATACAAAATTAAATCCATTTCTTCAGTTTAAATGTATTCAACTTATGTAATCAGATATGGTTGTTATGGCAACCAATTCCACACAAATAAATTCTTACTTAATACCATTCAGGTTGAAAAGCAATTTGTAATGATTGGTTTGTAAGTATTAAATAGCATTATATTGTCAATCGATTCTCATATTAAGTAATTAAATTAAAAATACCTTTCTTAATAGTGATTTTAATAATATAGCAAAATAATGCCAGACTGGACTTCATCGTGTCCGAAAAGGAACTGATTTCTTTGTAAAAGTGAACAATACATTGATGATATTTGTGATTGATGATATTAATTAGTGAATCTACGTCAGTACTTTGTGTTGCACCTGCCACCTGCAACAGTATCAATGATATAGTTTTTGATAGCCTTTATATTATTTATTATTGTTATTAGTACAATATTTCTTCGAATGCCAAGCCGCAACTTCTATTTCAATCGCTAATTTCAGCT
The DNA here is from genome assembly GCA_034696185.1 of Henia vesuviana. Classification (NCBI taxonomy): domain Eukaryota; kingdom Metazoa; phylum Arthropoda; class Chilopoda; order Geophilomorpha; family Dignathodontidae; genus Henia; species Henia vesuviana. The sequence continues at coordinate 14,914 of JAQFZU010000708.1, read as the reverse complement.
TTATTCAATTCGTTTTCAATTTTCTAGTGGAAGTATCCAATAAATAATAAAAATAATAAATTAGAAATTATTTCTATTATAAAAGCATAACAATTTAAACTTGAACAACTTGCTGAAATTAACAGTACTTTTAATAGAAGTCGCAACTTATAATCGAGTAAGTTGTTTGATTTAAAACATTTTTGACATTCTATGAAATACAGTAGTTATATTATTTATAAAAAGACTATTCCTTGACTTTACACCAAATAGAACATTTCGAGAACTTTCCAATAGAAATATATCTCATGTTTCGATTTGAAGTTAATATCACAAATCTCCATGCAGATTAGTGAAGTATTCAAAATACAAATTAATCATCTTTTAAGCTACTATCTTTACTATTGTGTCAGAGAATCGCCAATAAAAAAAATAATAAGAATATCTCAAAATTTAATTTCCATTTTACAAATAGAAATCAATTCTAATTTTAAAAATCAAAATTTAATATTTAAATTTCAGTTTTAATAAAAATTAAATTTGAAAACAAAAATTAAAATCAGAAGTATTTGTATTGTTTTTTCTATTAGCGGTTCTAGGACAACGTACTTTACCCATTTGGTGAAAATGAAACGCCGTAAATTGATTTCAAATGGCCTTCCATAAACATTATGCAACGACCACTACGAAGATCCCAAACACGACCAAATCCATCTAAACCTCTAAACATATGTTAGTATAATAATTTATTCAAAAAAAAACTTCCCTTACCCAGTAACTGCTAACGAACCATCACACTGGAAATCAATGTCAAAAACAGCTTTACTATGTCCTTCCTGATGAAGGATTTCTTCGTTAACTTCAAGATCCCACAAACGCCAAGAATTGTCATGTCTAGAAAATTTCACAACTTACCTTAAAAAAGCTCTTAAAAAAATTAATCGTTAAACTTACACACAAGTAGCCAAAAATCTTCCAGATGGATGATAAGCTATCCGAGACACGCGATGAGGAGCATGGCCTTCAATATCAGCTACTGGTTTATCACTGCAGATAGTATGGAAAATGAGTTTCTACAAGCAATAAATTGCATAATCTCATTTAGAAATCTTATATGCATTTACCTTTCTAAATTCCATAATTTAACACTTCCATCAGCACAACAAGAGGCCATGTTACAAGCAGTTGGAGAAAGAGAAATTGTTGACTCAGGATGAAACACGAATGCACCAACATGATGATTATGTCCTCGCAAAGTCCGAATTAGTCGACAGTCGGGAACAGACCACAATTTACAAAGACCAGTCCAAGATGCAGTTGCCAACATTTTGCCATTTGGGCTAAATTGACAGAAAGATACAGGGCGCGTGTCCCCAATTTGACTGCAGAATATGTTCAAACCCTAAAATACAAAATTTTTATGGTTCCCAACAGCAAACTAAAGTAATTAAAATATAATTTTACACGAAGTCGTTTATGTAATTCTTGTTGTTTAGCATTCCTCTGCGATTCCGGAATAAGTTGTATTTCTCTAGCTTTTCTCAATCTTTCCCGCGCTCTGAAATATAAATTAAAGTTAAGTTTAGTGAAATATATTAAAATTAGATTTTCTTTATGATCATTGCTTGAAATTCGTACCTTCTGACAGAATATTCTGCTAACCAATAGCGTGCATTTGCCAGATTTGCTGTTCCTTCATGGTACCAAGTCGATTCATGCTATTATTGAATTTTTTTCAATATTTGTATAACAATTTTAAATTTGCATAATTTTTTAATTTTTACTTCTTTTTCCTGAATTCTTCTATCCTCTTCTTCATCTCTTCTTTTTTTAATAGCATCTTCCCCCAATCTAGCTAAAATCTGACGTAATCGTTCACGCCTTTCTGCTGGTCCTTCACCGAATAGACCTAATTAGATAAAGGTGAGGTAAATCTGTGAACAAACTTTGTATACAATTTATAACTTAAACATACATATTGGTTCTCCCAACTGCCTCAAGTTTGCTTTAACTTCTGCATCATCTGTGGAGACATTTATTTGGCGAGCCTAAAAAAATTATAGTCTATATTAAGCAATGAAATATAGCTTAAGTTGCAAAGAATTAATTTATAAGAAAGATATACATATAAAAGCATCCATTATATAATCTATTTTGTTCTTTGTAATATACTAAGTGAAATAGCAAGTCCAAATTTATTATGGAATTGATTGCAAAGCTTAATTATTGCAAAAGCAGATCCAGAAAAATTTTTTTGGGAGGAAAGGGTGCCGGAGCATTGTTATTCTATGTGTTCTACTATTTTTCTTTGGATTTTTGCCAATTTACTAATGTGTTTTTACGGCCAAGTTGCATTAAAATCCGCAAAGCAAGGCCTATTCATTAAAAGAACTCCAATTTTTATTACCTTTTATTCTAACAGTAACTTAGGAACAACAAATCAAAAATCCGCAGAAAAAGCCAATAAAAATAAAAGATATAATTAACAACTATGGCACAACAAACAATCCAAAGAACAACCCAACAACTATGCACAATCAATAGTACAATAGTACAAGAGGCAGCATGAAAAAAGAACCCAATGTGCACTGACTCACAGTGCAGCCCCAACAGTGTTCATAGGATTCGTCTGGGAAGGGAAGAAACAATCGCCACAATCGCCCCCTCTAAATCCGCACTTGAATTGTTGGTTTCTTTTAACCAAATATTAACTGCATTCAAAGCCTTCTTTTAGGAGTTTTTTTTCAAAATATTGTAAAAAAAATTACATTTGACTTGTAAAATTTTCATTTGGAGCTATTGGAAAAATCTGAAATCATATTCATTCTTGCTTAACACTGCTTATTTTTGTATTTACAAGGAAGTACTACAAACTTGAGTCACTCCAATTGCTACGAATTTATGTTTAAGAATATAAAATATATTTTAAAGCATTGCTAACAAGGTACTATGGACCTCCCCCCTTCAGATTTGAATAATTTTAAGAAATAAATAGATTATTACATAACTATGACATAGCCAAAATCTTAGAACGCACTTTGAATTAAAAAAATTTATAGTTAAACTTATAGCCTAATAATGCACTTTTCACCATAGGAAAAAATTAAACATTTTTCCTGTGGGAAAAACCATAATAGGGTATTATGTAGAATAAATCTATGTTAGACAACACAAATACAGGGCCAGTTCAGATGTCCATTTTTCGGGTAGCATGCCTAGGTAAATGTTTTACAGTATTTCAGAAATTTTTCCCAAAGTACATAAAAGAACTCCTTTCTTGGGATGTTTGGGAACTCCGCAAATGAACTTTTGTCCGGGCCCTGCAAAACTCCCAACCAGCCATGCAACGACTTCTAAATCTAACGACTTTTAAATTTGCCAAGCCGTTATGATGTTCATTAAATCCTTTAATCCAAATTGAGTATTTACCCTTTTCCGTCTTTCAAACTCTTCTAACATTATTTGTTTCTCTTTCCCTACATCTTCTTCCATTTCCATGTATTCTGAAAAAAAAATTACACTTTTGAAACAATTTAACAAACACTTTGAAGTGTTACCATCTGAAAAATTTATATTTCCGACTTCGATTCCTGTTTTCAGTGCTTCACTTATTTCAGCGGCAGATGATTTTACGGTTATCCTCGGTGGTTCGTCTTCATCCATACCGAAATGTATAGTGTTCTGTTTCTTATGAACTACCACTTCATCGTCATCCGACATTGTTTCAGCTTTGTATGCACGTGCTAGACAGGTCGCATGAAAGAACTAAGCCCGACGTATTGTGAGTATTTCGTACGAGTTGTTATCAATAAAAGGCGCGAACCGGAACAAGAAGCTCGGACTCGGATCTTTCTACCTACGTCACTAAAGTATAGTAGCCCAAATGAGCCATTATTACGAAACTGTAGTATACATACAAAAGCATAGCATCATTCTTCAATAGAAAATGACCATTTACTTTTAATTTTTATCACAGATTGGCGCTAAACAGCGCCTGTCATTTCAATGTAGTTATATTAGTTTAAAAACGGATTTAAAAATATTTAAATAAATATTTAATACATTTATTAACAAAATATAAATATTGAAGAATTTATTTAATACTCAAAAAGCAGCTATGTGGTGAAATTAGGCGGGTCAGCAGTATCATGGCGTGGCAAAAAGCAGCAAGTTGTGTCTGGGACATCTGTAAAAGCAGAATACGTTGCGATGACCGATGCGATTAGAGAATACAAATGGCTAGTTCAATTCCTACACAAAATAAATTTAGAATTATTATGCGGGAAACCACAACAGATCATGGCAGACAATGAAGGTACAATGAAATTGGCAAAGAATCGCATAGCATCAGAAAGAAGTAAAAATATCGACATGTGCTGCCATTTCCAATATGGAACAAAAATGCATTTATAGCATATTGTGCCGATTCTTGTACATTTTAAATGAATTTAATATGCATTTCACTATAGCAAATGCATTTCCACATATTTAGAATATATTTCAAAATACATTGCCACTTGTAGAATGCATTGAAAAATGCATTTATAATATATTTTTATGCCAATTTTTGTATAGTTTAAATGTATTTAAAATGCATTCAGTAAATATATTTTTCATGCATTTTTGTTCCAAATGGGTTTATGCAAGATGAAGCAGAAGATGGAAACATTAAGTTTTCTTATATTGAATCTGGGGAAAACAGCAGATATATCAGACATCTGTGACCATAACCAGAAAAGGGAGAATGTCGACAAAACCAAAATACCTCAATGACTACATTGCAGATTTTAACTAAAATCATTGTGATGTTATTGTTTGATTGTCTTGTATCATTTAATGTTATCTTTGTATGTATCTTAAGAGGGAAGAAAGTAAGTGTAGTAATAACTATTGCTACAAATACAGTAGATGCCTAAGAGTTAGGGGTGAATCCTGTAGAAATCCATAAATCAATGTGTTTTAGACTAGAGTACACGTAAGTAACTTACAACTTCATATAATGTAATTTGTCTATATTTCAGGTGTTGGCTAATATCTAAATATTATCTTACCTTGATAGAGATTGGCAAAAAATAAAAAGAATATTTGGAATTTAGAATTGAAATACATGGTGGTGATAACCAAAGATTAAGGATGCCCTTAGATGCTAAAACTAACAATTTTGAGAATGATTTTGCACTAAACTCGGATTTGTTATTCTTGAATCACCTCAGATAGGATTCATTAAGACAAATTTATTCAAACTTATGAATATTTAGATTATCACAATACATTATTTCTGATATCATATAAGTGATTCTAAGAATTTATACTACCATCACATGCACAAATTGATATTTAGTAGTTTACTTTAAAAAACAGAGTAATTGAGTATGTGTAAAATTTATATCACACAGGTAATATCAAGCTTAAGCAATTATGGTAATGAGAGTAAATGTTGAATTATTTGTATACATTAATTACTAATACAGTACAGGACACAAAGATTAAATAGCAAATTCTATAAATTACTACACATAAATAGTATAAAAGTTTCAATTTTTTTAGATCATTTCATTTTTAAGAGATTGCTAATTGTTATTGGTCTTTACATCCCATGGTGCATCATATTTCCCATTCTTTTCAGCTTTTTCTTTTCCAATTGCAGCTGCTTTGTCAGCTAATGATGTGAAAGTAAAAGTAGTTTCAGAAGTGCTAAAAATAAAAATGAAATAATAAGTTATATGTTATGGGGATTTTTTTAAAAATGTATCAAAAATGCCTTTCAGTTGGAAGCGGCGATGGAACTTGTGGAGAATTAAGATTCAGTTTACGTTGAGGGGTGGCTTGCCCAATTGATTTCTGACACTTTGGTTGATAAGCCGAATTAGCTCCATAGCATTCAGACATAGGTGGGGCGGTAGCGAATTCTTGATCAGATCCGCAACGATGAAGAAATTCAGCATTAGTTGGGAAAACGGCTGTACCTATGATAATAATTATTATACAAAATTATATTTTTCCAGATTAGTTTACCTAATGCTTCCGACGGAATATTGGTGCGGCCCTGTGGATAGAAGGGGACTGTCTGTAATATATTTTGAATGATAGGCAAATTTTAAAATAAAAATTAATATTCAGTAATATTAGATACCGATGCTGGAACAATATTGCCAAAACCCATCATTTGGTTTGCTGAAAACATGGCAAGTTCTTCGGGTTGATAATGATCAGAAAGATGACCTGTGGCGTATGGAGCTACATCTCCTTTTCGTACTGAATGAACAAATATCATAATTAAGCAATTATTTATTATAAAAATTTGAATATTACATGAATTGTAATCTCTTCTCATTGTGGATTTTCCAGGAGCATAACCATATGTACCATTGTAAGTTGTATCACTACCATATTCGGGTTGTGGGAAAAAATGAGGGCCTGAGGTAATGATTTTAATTTAATTTCCATTTTGATTAATCATTCTTTATGATCAATTACCCGACTTTCTCCTATGATTTTTTTTGGATTTATTTGTTTGGCTGCAAATCCAAATGATCACGACAATAAGAATGAGAATCAATGTCCCTGATGTGATTGCTATCATGTGCTTTAGCTCAAACTTAAATGCAATCGGTCTGGTCCTCGCATCGTCAGACATTATTGTTTCTGGCATTATAGTTGCTAAAAAAAAATTTGAGCTAAATTCTATTTCTAGCTTTAAAATAAAAATAATATACCGCCATCAACAGTGAGTGTTGCAAAAGTGTATTCAGCAGCCGAAGTGCCAGCACTGCTGTGAGTGATAATTCTCAAATTGTACCAAGTTGAAGGAACCAAACTGGGTAAGATTAATTTATGTTTATCGGGTTTAATGTCATCGGCTAGCAATCTCCACTGAGATGAAGTTCGAGTTTTATACTCAATGACAAAGTATTTGATAGGACATTTGTCGATTACCCACGAATCGAGATTAAGAACAACGAAATTGGATCCATCTTCGATCAAAGTCGTTTTCGATGGAGCTGTTGGTACTAATCATAAAGAAATGCAACATTAAACATCAAACAAAATTTATTTTTACTGATACCTCCTCCTTTAGTGGCAGTTGCGATGATGTTTGTGGCTTTTCCTTGGCCTATTTTATTATACGCAGTCATGTATAATTGGTATTTAGTACCGCAATGCAACCCGTTCAAATGGTATGAACTAGTCGAACCATCTAAATCAATAAATTCCCAATCACTCTGTTCATGTTTATAATATAGTTTGTATCCTAATATCGGACTGCCACCGTTTGTTTCGACTTTCCATTGGATATCGATGGACGATATTGAAATTAATGAAATTTCAACAAATGGAGTTGAAGGTGGAGCTGAAATGGGAAATTCTTAAATTTCAAAATTTTTCAAAATTTTCTTTTTTACATTGAACGATCAAATTATAGGTTATGTAATCTTGTCCCAATTCATTCTGTACGTGGCAAGTGTAATTATCAGAATCCAATTGATCTGTATCTTTGAGCAGAAGAGATCCATCGGCTAAAGTTGTTCGTCTGTGATTTAAATCAAGAATGTTTCCACTCCCAAAAATTTGAAATGGAATTAAGAATATATTTACAATATATAACATAATTAATTCTTACTCATCCAATTTTGTTGTGGTGGGGGTATTCCTATGCTTTTACACGGAAGTAAAGCATCTTCACCTTGGTTCACCACAATTGTCGTCCCAAAACTAGCAATTTTTGTACTTTCTTCATTGTAATAAAAGTTAGAATTGAAATTTATGCTTTTTAATTGCTCTTACGAGGTTTATTGTTTGGTGATTGAGTTACAATTTGGCTTTTACCACTTTCACCAATGATGGTTGATGCAGTTACCCAAAACTGATATGTTTCAGCTTGCTTTAAGTTCAAAACCTCATAGAAAGTTGAATTTCCACCTACTGAGTATTTGGTATCACTTTCCTAAAGACAATTGAAATTTTTGTTTTATATTAGAATGTTTTATTATGATAACAAACCTTTTTATCTGTTCCCAATTGTTTTACATAAATTGTAAATTTTGTTAATATTCCATTAGGATGTATTGGATTTTTCCAAGCGACTATTACTGATTGTGAAGATAAGGGTAACACTTTTATATTGGCAGGTTCATCTGGAACTAAAAAAGCAAAGAACTAAAATAAAACTAATAACTTAGAAGGAACATTTACCAGCTTCGAATGTTCTGCAGAATATTGGTTCACTCTTAACTCCATCGCCTCTTCTAGTCATAGCTAATATTTGCATGCTGTAGTTTGTGTATTTTTCTAAGTTTGTAAGGGTTAATTTGTTGGTCGTGTTCAACCTTTTAACTTCTGCCACAATATTGTCTAATTTTGTAGATAAAAATTTTAATTAATTAAACCACACTTGAAATTCTTAATGCCTACCTTTGTCAGTAACAGGTTTATAATGCACTTTATATCCCTGAAGTACTCCATGAATACTGTCTAATGAGGGTGGGTGCCATGTCAAATGAATACTTTGAGATGAAAGGACTGAACATTTGATGTCTTGTGGGGATTTAGTTGGAACTAGAAATCATAAACTTCCATAAATTATTGAAATTAGAAACCAGAGAAAAGACTCAACTGCTTTCTGATGTAACAGCAACTACTTCTTTTGACAGTGGTCCTTTTCCACCATCATTAAAAGCTTGAACTACAATAGAATATTGAGTAAATTTTTGTAGGTCATTTATGGGAAAAGACAGAATTGCAGTGTAATCTTCGGGAACTTCCAACATGCGAAATTGATAAATATTAGATGAACTGGCAATTTTGTAACCGACATAATATCCTTTTATGATGCCATTTCGGAGTGAAGTGAGAGGTGCCTAATATATTTTACAGTTATTAAATAAATAGATTATGGTTGTGTGTATTTTGTTCTTTACCTGCCATGATACTTTCAAACTATTGGAATCAGTCGCAATTGCATTTACTTGTAAAGGGGGTCCAGTCGGTGCTACATTGTTTGAAAATTAGTAAAGCAATGTATATTTTGACTACTGATTCTAATATATACCTTGATCAGGCATAGAAATCTCTATTTCTTCGCTAGGTAATCCTAAACCAATTTCATTGCCAGCGATAATTCGAACATGATAATTCGTTGATGGTTTTAAACTACTTATAGCTGACTTTAATTTATGACTTGGTAACGTTAGGTTTCGAGTTCCAAGTTCCCAATTATCTGAAATTAATTAGATTGGAAAAATAATAATTATTGATTACCAGAAAATTTACCAGAAGACAGTTTGTACTGCAAAATATATTTATTGATTGGATTGTTGCCATCAAAAGGTGCTGCCCAGCCAATAACTACTGTTCGATTGTTGGCCTCAATTATTTTGACATCTGTAGGTTTATTGGGCTTGTCTGAAAAATTATTGTCAGCATATGTACTATAAATATTGTATTCAACAAACCTAATACAAGTAAATTAAATGTTGCATTCTGAGATCCGTACGAATTTTCTGCACTGCAAATAAAGTTTGTTGAATCGCGTCTAACAGCTTTTACAATAGCAAATTCTGATGTAACACTTGCAGCATCATTTAATTCCTTAATCAAATATCTATGCGTTATATAGATTAAATAAGACTTTAACATATTGTATGTAGATATTTCCGGTTACCCTGTGGTGGCATTGTTTGAGTTAATAGATGCACCATTAACATACCAAGTGAAAATCATGGGTTGGTCTCCATGTGCAATACATTTGAGATGTACAGAATCACCACTTTTAACTGTGTCATTTTGAATTTTTTTATGTATCTGAGGGGGAACTGCTGGAAGTAATAGTTAAAGTAAATAGGTTGATTTTTTATAATGGTTTAAAGATTTATACTGCTTACAACTAATTGACAGCAGAGCCATCTGACTGATACTGCCTATTGAATTATTTGATAAGCAAAAATAATATCCAGAATGTTGCATGGTAACAGAATCAATTTGTATTGAACCATTTTCCAATAACTTATAGCCATTTCCATTTTCAACTAATTTTTTTTCACCTCTCATATTTGAACCTAATGAAGATAAAATTTTAATTACAATAACATTAAAATATGTATTTTACGTATTTAAATTACCTTTTACTTTATACCAGGTTGTCACAGGTTTTGGAAAACCAGTTGTTACACAAGGCATTGTAGTTGAACTTCCAATAGGGATTTTTGCATCCTTAGGTTTAACTATCCATTTAGGTAACTCTAAATGGAAAAAGTGATACAACGTTTTATAGTAACAAAAGAAATGATCAAAGGTAGATTATGAAGCTCCTACAAAGACAATTTGATCTTAACTTGTAAATGTTGATGGCTTTTTGTGATATTATAATTGATAATTTGTGAATTTTTTATAGCTGTATAAAACTATTGAAACAATTGTTTACCATAAACTGTTAATGATGCAGTAAATGTATCTGATCCAGCCATATTTTTTGCAAAGCATGAATAATTGCCATCATATATTTTTGATAGTGGATCAATTGAAAGAACGCTAGAATATTCATCTAATTTGTGCATATTAATTGAAGCATCTTCAAGTAAAGGTTTGTCATTTATTAGCCAAGATATGTTTAAAGGCAAATCTCCTCGACTAACAACACAAGACACTCGAACTAACATTCCCTCAAGTAAATGCCCATCTTGAAATGTGAATGGAACAATTTTTGGAGGGACTAAAAATATAAGAAAAATACATATCACTTGATTGTCATTACCATTGACAACAAGGATTGCCACTGATGACACAGAAGCTGCCGAATTTTTTGCTACACACGTGTAGTTGCCACTGTGGATCTGTTGGACTTTTTCTATGGTTAACATGCTCGAGAACTGATCAACTTGGCGGACATTAATGCCCTGAAGATGTGTTACTGACTGATTATCCTTAAACCACTCAATAGTAATTGGAAGGTCTCCTTGATAAACTACACAAGAAACCCTTGCAAACACTCCTTCAAACAAATGATCGTCTTGGAAGGAGAATGGAATAATCTTTGGGGCAGCTGAAAAGAATCCAATAATAAAATTACCATTGACTATTAAGTTGGCACTAAATTCAGAACGACTAGCACGATTGGCAGCCACACATGTGTAATTTCCTGTGTGACTATGACTGACTCTGTTAACAGAAAGAATAGAATAACTATTGATGGCGCTTGAAATTTCCACATCCATTTGCCCTATCGGTAACCCATCTTTTAACCAAGTAAAATTAACTGGATGGTCGCCTTCGATTATCCCACATATAACTCTTGCTTGACTGCCTTCAATCACGTACTTGTCTTGAAATGAGAAAGGAATGATCCTGGGTGCAACTGAAATAGAGACCCCAAAATTTAAAAAATGGCAAAAGAACTTACTACCGTGAACCAGAAGTTGCGCCGTATGCTTGACCGTCATCGCCCGATTTGAAACAACACAGCTGTAATTTCCAGTATGGACAGAAGACACACTGTCAATGCTTAGAGAGGTTGTGTGTTTGTCGTACTGGCGTGTCAATATGTCCTCATCTGATATTGGGATCGGACGACCGTCTTTTAACCATTGAAAGTGCAACGGCGGATCTCCTTGGCTCACGGCACAAGTGATGTGGGCACGCATTCCTTTGTAGAATTGGTCATCCACAAAGGCAAATGGGATAATCTTTGGAGGAACTGCAATGTAAAATGCAATATAAGAAAACCATTACCATTGACATTCAATACAGCCGAATAGGCTACAGTTGTTGCAGCATTGCTTGCTTGGCATGTGTAGTTGCCATTATGTTTTGGTGTTACTTGTCCTATGTTGAGAATGCTTGAAAATTCATCTAAATGCTGTATTTTAATATTTAACTCAATTGGAATCATATCATTGTCTTTGAGCCATTTCATGGTTAAAGGTGTATCCCCTTCACTTACAACACATTGAAGTCTAGCTCTCATGCCTTCACGTAATAAGTCTTCTTGAAACGAAAATGGCATAATTTTTGGTGCAACTGTAAAATGATTCAATAAAAGACCAAGCAAGGATCTATTCAGCTGTTTGGAATTTTGCAAAAAAAATTTCAATTCACTGCATAAATAAAAATCAGAACTTGTTCAAAACATATTACTCACTCATTACCACAACTTCAATCCTTCCCGTTACTTTTCCATCTTGGATATTGGCAACAATACAGGAATAAATTCCATCATCCAAACCTTTTTTGACATTGCTAACAACTAATGTATCATTAGCAAATATAGTTTGATGGAACATTGTGGGGAGTTCTTGTTCATCTGTGAGAAAATGCATTTGCTTACATTACATTATCTCTTTTAGTGAAAATACTTTATAATTCAGTAGATTAACTAATTAATTATGACACCATAATTATAACTACCTTTTTGCCATTCAATATTACTAATTGGATAACCATAGTATGGACAATTGACGATAAAATTATCCCCAGCTACTACTGTTTTTTGTGATACATTTCGAACACCTAACTTTCCTGCAATATAAACATTCTTTTCACAAATATCTCTAAGGATTTGTTGACATACCGTAAACATTAATTCTGGCACTATAACTACTACTTCCAAAACCATTTGATGCCACACATGAGTATACTCCACCACTGCTTACTAAAACATTATTTAGTGAAAGTATACTTCTGATAATTTCACTGCTTTCCATATCCTCATTAATAGAAATTGTGTTTGTTGGAGACAATTTCTCATCTTCCAAGAACCAAGTTATCTTAGGAATGGGATTTGCAGAAACCTTACATTCAAGGTCAATTTTATTTCCAGGTTGCAAAACGTTTTCTTCAAATCCTTTGATGATGAAAGGTTTAGTTGCTGCCAAAAAAAAGACAAAAATGTTTTTTAATTTATTGATTGTAAGTATTGCAAACCTTCAGATGTGACCAAAGCCATAGCAAAAACCATATTATCTTCTGATTTTGCAAAACATTGATAGATGCCACTTTGATTTGGATGTAATTTTGTAAAGCCATTACTTTCTGGAATGAGATTCCCATTTCTATACCATGTAATGAATACTTCTAATGCAGTTTTGGCATTGCAAATCAAAGTTTGTTGTTCATGTGGTTTTAAATTTAGATTTGATGGATTCAGGGTGATTTTTGTGGATTCTGTTTTTTTTTTAAATAAGTTGAATTGGAAATTGTGAATGAAACACAACTTAATTGAAGAACTAACTTTGCACATTCAATATCAATTCCATTTTTGATGTACCAATTACATTCTCAGCAGTACAGGTGTACACTCCAGAATCACTTTCTTGAATGTTTGAAATGATGATGGCCAATGATATTGTTTTAACTCGATTGTCTAAATTTATTGGCAATAAAGTTCCTTCTTTGTTTTTCTTAAACCATCTGAAATATTTATTGTTTAAAAATTGTTTTATTTACATTGAGTCACTATACAGGGTGTCCGGCCAAACACCTACCAGGTGAATTATTGAAAAAAGTCAATTGCAAAGTTGTAGCTCACGATTTGTTTAGTACATTGCCACATTTAAAACTTCTTATTTGTAGGACTTTTTTTTCTGAAAATTTGAAAAAATTAAAAAATAAAGATTTGTTTTAAACACGAATTTTATTGCAGGTGATGATTTACACTCAAAAAAATAATTAAACAAAAAAAAGAATAATAAGAGGCATGAAAATCATCAAAGCCAATGCTGAAAATATCCTTGACAGAATTGTAGATGCATGTGCACACATTACTCCACAGGTCTTGGATAGGGTTGTGTATAATCAAATGAAGCGTCTACAGGCTTGTATTGTAGCAGATGGTGACAATTTTGAGCATTGGCTTTGATGATTTTTGCGCCTCCTTATTATTTTTCTTTTTGTTTAAGCATTCTTTTGAGTGTAAATCATCACCCGCAATAAAATTCTTTGTTTAAAACAAAATCTTTATTTTTTAGTTTTTTCAAATTTTCAGAAAAAAAGTCCTACAAATAAGAAGTTTTAAATGTGGCAATGTACTAAACAAATCGTGAGCTACAACTTTGCAATTTACTTTTTTTGCATAGCATTGTTATTTTAAAAGTTATGAGTTGCAAAACAATGATGCAACAATGTCACATGAATGTAATATGTTTCATTGAATTCCTTATATGTCATTTACTTTAATTGATAATGTTTTTAATTATTAATGTTTTTTATATTCATATGATTGTGAAATAATTCACCTGGTAGGTGTTTGGCCGGACACCCTGTATACTATCCACATCCAATCGTTAGGAATTTAAACAAATAAATGTTATTGCTTAAATAAAGCATTGCCCTCAATTTTAACTTGCAACTTTTTGAAATGTATAGTTTAAAAAAAATTGGTGTAAGGTTAATCAAATAGAGACAAATTGAGATGACTTCAACCTTTATAGGTAACTATACATTATTATTTGTCCCTGTTGCAGCTTGTAAAGTCTGCTAATAGATGGTGCTGTGCAGGCCCTCTGTTGAGGATTATAAATAATTTTGTTTTTATTCCAATTGTTAATTTAATACTAGAAATTAAGCCTTTTCTGATGCATGCAGATGATATGCATGCTCTTATTGTTGTATCAAACAGGTTTGATTTTTTATTGTTTAAGTAATAAAATTCAGTTGTGTCTTGTCTTTTAACGATTGCACAACTCATTTTTTTCCAGGTCACTTTAACCCTGAGCAGACAGGCCGACTTTAACCCTAAGGACTGTTTGAGCCTGGATTAAGCATAATGTCATCACACATTAACTTTGGACCTGGTTTAGGCCTACTAATACTAACCCTAATCATTTCCTAAGCCTTTTGAACTTAGCAAGTTAGCTTGAACTGCAGGCACTTACAAGGAGTGCTTCCCTACTTGTACCCCACCGATTTGCATAAATTTAAAGAAATAAATCGATTATTAGTTAAC
>JAQFZU010000707.1:0-20361 GCA_034696185.1 Henia vesuviana | reverse complement strand
AGTTTGACCGCCATCTTTTTTTTAAAAAATTTATTTAAGAAAAAATAAAATTTTTTTTTTTTTAATTTTTGAAGTTTTTTTAATTTTTGGAAATTTTTTTTTTTAATTTTTTGAAATTTTTTTTTGAAAATTAAAAATGGCGACTTTTGAATTTTTTAATAATAATTTTTTATTTTTTTATTTCCGTTTCCCCCGCACGAACCTCGAGGGTGCGTTCGTCCGTACACGATTCTCTTTCATCGTTAGACCTGAAAAAAGCAATTTGTTGCCATTTGCCGTCTCCACCACAACCGCCAGATGCTCGACCCTGCACCGAGTGCGCACGCGCGTTAGCATGCATGAGCCCTCGCAGCACCAATTGCTTTTTCTATTCCGTTTCCATGGTAACCTTCGATGTGCACCCGACGAAAAAACCTTCGTTTTATTCTCTTTTTTTTTTTTAAAAAAAACCATTTAATTGACTTTAACCAAAACATTTAGAAAACCGCGAGAATCTCGTGGGACGGCCATTTTGAATTGCATCGTATTTAATTAGACGTGGCTCTTATCACGGGAGGTCACCGAAGGGTTAGAAATAAGATTAACGAGCGTCTAATTGCATGGGAAATGTGCGATGACGTCATTTAAATTTTTTTTATTTCTCCTTAAGATGGCGCTCAATGATAGTAATTAAAGGGAGTAGAGCAAACTGCGAAATTGGACGTTGATTTAAGGTGGGCGCGTTTAATTGCGATCGAATGAAGCGTTTTTTGCGATAAAAGAGCATCGGTCACGTGTTTTGATTGGCTGACTCGAACCTGGTTAAAGGAGCCTCGAGGGAACAATTCTTTTCCCTTTTTATCTACTCGTGTCATCGCCATTTTTTTTTTTTTTTTTTTTTTAAATTTCGATGGGCGCGGTTTTAAACGTGTTTTTTAACGTTAATCGCCTTTTTAAAAACGTATTAAATTTTATAATATTTTTTTTTTAAATTTCGCCGATAGGTGCACAATACCCTTCATAGTGCAGGTGGCACGAGTGACGACACGAGAACCGAAGACGAGATTAATGAGGTTAACGGACCACCTCGAAGCGATTCGAGAGAGAGGTTAAGCGACGACGTAAGTATTTTAACCCTTTTTATTCATTTCAAAACGTTTTTTACCAAAAATCACCTTTTCCGTTCACCCCATTTTATTCCTATGGGATTTTCGTGTTGACTTCATCAACCTCGAGTACCTCGTTCGACATTGAACAAACAATCGAATCGAGTGACACACACTCGAAAAAGCCAAAAAAACCAATTTTTTGAACTTTTTTTTGAATTTAATTAAATTGGATAATTGGATACAACGAACGTTAATTGCATTTGTTTACACGAGTCATCGTGAGAGGGAGAGTTTTAATGGATCGACTGTTGACTCGGTGGGCAGCTTAGTGGCAATAAAAGCCAAAGTGGATAATCCCCTCGGTGGACGGGGGTATCTCGGTGCTAATGCGTCATCAAACAGTGTCGCTATTAATACATCGGGTCCCGCTGCGCGCTGACTCGTGGGGTGCTATAGTCGAGTGATGAATTTTTCTTATTATTTTTATATGGGAAATTCAATGTATTCGGATTAAAACCAAATTAAAATTATTTTTTTTATTTTTTTTTTTGTTTTTTTTTTGGTTTAATTTGAGTTTGCGATGATTTATTGGACGTTGAAAACGGCTCGAATTTTTCTTTTGAATTTTTTTTTTCTTTTCTCCATTTCTCGCACTGAATTATTCAAGTGCTCGCACCTTTTTTCCCATTCCAAGTGCGTGATCGGGTTAAACCAATCCAGACTGAGAACCACCGCCGCACGCGCCCCCGCATACACATGGCGTTTGCAATTGGGGGTGTGTGGTGGGGGAAGGGGACGACCGATCGATTTTTTCGATACCCGTTTTTCGTCGTTCTCCCAGGACTGCAGTTTTGAGTGGGATTTGCTTGGAAATCGCTCGACGGCGGCCATTTTTATTTATTTTATTTTTTTTTTTAAATTTTTTTTTTTCGCTTGAAACTTGTTTGGAGTCGCGACGTGATTTTTATACTTTGAAATTTGAATTTTTGTTATTTAAATTGTTTTGGACGCCATTTTGGAATTTGTTAGGGTTCCCATTGGCTATGATTTCCATATAAGGTCGTGTTTGTTATAATTATTTTTTATTGGCTATAAATTAACACGATATTTCCTTATATTGTAGTGAGAATTTTTATTTATTTATTTTTATTAATATTTTCCTTATATGGTAATTTATTTTGATTTATTTATTTAATAGGTGAGTAGCCACACCAGCTCAGGACGTGGATATATCGTAAGTTATTTTTAAAAAAATTCTTAGAAAATCGGAAATTTTTTTTTTCGATAATTATAGTTTTATCCTCGTTTAACTGTTTAAACTTGCGGTGAGAACCAATTTCCACGACACATCCTCCATCATCATTCATTTTTCTTTTTTATAAAAAAAATGTTGAAAATAATTTTTTCCCGTTTCCCACTCCTCCCCTTCGTCCCTCCACCGTTCGCTTCCTCGTCGCAATATCATCTCTCGTTTAATCACTGTAATCATTGCATTCGGCCGTAGGTGGCGCTGACAGGGTGCGATTAAGCGCCGCCTCGAACGCTTCTTTTTTTCTTTTTTTTTTTATTATTATTTTTTTTTTTTTACCCCCGTGTTTCGTCCTCCATCTTTAATCCTCGTCTGGTTCGCCCCCTGCTGGTTGAAATCATCTCCTCCCCCTCTTTTGCCGCGTGTTGCCAATTGAATGGAGAGACACCAACCACCGGCAGAGGTCGTGAGATGGGGGCGAGGGTAATGTGGATCTCGGCCTACGCCCTCGAGCGGGTGGTGTTCAAAAGGTGCCGCCATGTTGCCTTCTTCGACACCCCCCCGACACACACACACACCCTAGTTCGCAGCGTGAGGCGGCGGTTAATTGCGGTGTGTTGCGCTGCCCCTGAGGGGTTGGCTACGCGGGGTTGGCTACGCTTGTTTTGCGCGATTGTAATTGGGTGAGTGGCGAGTTTGTTGCGTGTTTGACGTGATGCGATCGTTTTGTGCTTCGGGGTGGAGGTTGTGGTTAATTATTATTTAAATGCGGGCGGGTTTTTTTTTTTTTTTAATTTTTATTTATTTGAGACGTTTGGATTTTTTTGAATTTAAAAATATAATAATTTTTTTGGGGTTTTGAATTTTGCAATTTTTAAATTTATCAATTTTTGAATTTTTAAAATTCTTGAAAATTTGAATTTTGGAATTTTAGATTTTTTAGTTATTTGAATTTTGGAATTTCTTAAACCTCAAAATCTGTAAATTTTTACTTTTCAATTATTCGACTTTGAATTATTATCAATTTATAGAATTAAAAAAAAAAATTACTTTCATCAAAACCTTCCAATTTACATTTTCCGAACCCGAAACCCAACCAATTCGCAATTCCTAACTCCACTCGAAATTAAATTCGATCGATTCAATTAAAAAAGCCATTAATTTAAAAAACCCAATTTATTTCTTTTTTAAACTTTAAAAAATTCTATTTATTCGCCACAGCCCGAATTTACAAACCCACCCCATCCCCCACTGCCAATCCCTCCCTTCCATCCGAGCTCGTTGCAGCTGTCAAATAAAGAAAGAAAAATAATTGACACGTCGTGTTTTAGTTGATTACGTGCGAGAAGTTCCACCAACGGAAAAAGACGTCAATTAATTAAACCCCAAAGCAAAACGATTGTAATTTTTCAACCACCAGAGAACGACCAAAAAACCTCAATTGAAATAAAACTAAAAAATATTTTACAATTCCCTTTTATTACGTCACAACCTCGTTATTACGAATCGTGCGAAAAATTAAAAAAATGGCTCGAAGAAGGCAATTAGTTACGAACCACACCCACGAGCGTCATTAAAGGGATTTAACGAAAGCGCCACCTCGAGCTCATTGTCTCGTTGCGCATTTTCTTTATCGACTTAATCTCGTAATCCCGCATTTACCGTCAAAAAGCTTTTTTCCTCGCGCCATTTTCCCTTAATAGTTCGGTACCGAATTTTCTCACCAGGGGATGTTTTCCAAAATGGCAGCCGGTGTAATATTTTTTTTTTTTTTTAGAATTTATGAAAATGGCGGAATAATTTCGTTGTAACGAGGTGTAATTTTCCGCGCTATTAAAAATGTAAGGAATTGTGGGTGATGAGGGGCTTCGAGCCGTGGTTAAAGAGGGCCATAAAAGTGGGGGTTTGTGAATTTATGTTGTGTGCACTAGGCAATAATTGACTCCATTTTTTTTCTTCAAATTTATTTTTATGTTACTCTCCCCTCCCCACCCTCCTTTTGCCATTTTTTTTTTTTTTTGAATGGGATTATTATTTTAATTTATGGGGATATTGGAAATGGACTTATGCGCATGACAGTTATATCATTGAATTTCCGATTGAATATTTTAATGGGATTTTCTGTATGAAAAATTAATAGGAAATTAATTTAAATTTTTTTTTTAGTCGTTGTAACGAGGTTGCATTTAAAATATCTATCTCGTTATAACGTAAAATTTTAAAATTTAAATTTTTTTTTGCTTTTAATGAAAATTTAGTGAAAATAAAAATATAGATCAATTTGTGAGCGTTTCCCCGGCTCGTTTTGAAGCGTTTGGTCGGCTTATTTGAGCGCGAGAATTTCTCGTTTGCACGTCTTAATTCCATTTGATTGGTCTTCTACTTTCTAATGATTGCACTCCAAAGCTGAATTGGAGAGAGGAAAAGCTAATTTTGAGAATGTGTGAGCCAAAATTGAATTGCGTTTTGCCGCTCGCGTCTCTTTTCGCCGCTCTCTATAATTTTTAATGCATTTTTTTTTTTTTTAAATATTTTTGGAATTTTTTTTTTTATTGAAAAATTAATTTTAATTCAATTAGGCTTCATTTTGGATTTTTGGGTTTCGATGACGTCATTTTTATTTTATTTTTTTAATTTATTGTTTATTTTACAAGTTGTTGTTGGTTGATAAAATGTTGAGTGTTTCCACTTTAGAACGCGATAATTTTTTTTTTTAATTTTAAAAATGGCGTTAAGAGGAAGCCGAGAATAGAACGCGATAAGAGATTGAAATTTGAAGATGAGAAAATTAAAATTATTTTTTTTTTTGTTAATTTAATTTTAATTTATTTTAGCTTTTTTTATTTAAATTTTTAAAAAATAAAAATTTTTTTTTTTTTTTTTTAGTTTATTTGGTTCGAGGTTATTTTTAGGCCTACTTCACTTTATCTCGACTAGTTTTTTTCTCGAGTGTTTAGCGATATTCCAATTATGTTTGGCATGCAATAACATGAATAAAAAACGACAGGACCGAGTTTCTAATTTTATTTCGATATGTTTAGCATCGCGTAACTTAGGCCTCGTTTCCGGCCATTATAAATTAACTGAAAAAAATTACCGATGTTTGAAAACAAAAAAAAATTGCTTTTAAATTTATTTTTTTATTTTTTTTATTCTTTTAAAAATATTTTTAAATTTTTTTTTTTTAACTGCCATTTTGGATCGTAAAATAGTCGCGACTCGAATATCCGGTTTTACAAATGCCAAATATTTTTTTTTTGTGGTTATTATTAGTCGATGAATGTGTAAACACATTTTACGATCATTTTTTTTGTTTCTTTTTTAAAGTTTCAATTGATTTAAGATGACAACAAACGACTTTTATCGTCTCCATTTTATTATTTGTTGTTTTTTTTTTTTTTTTTAAAAAGGGTTAATTCGAGACACTTAAAATATAAAATAAAATTTATTTGACTTGTTTTATTTATTCCCTTTTCCATTCATTCGTTGATTGCGACTCGGGAAGTGGTAATTATTAGTAATTGAAGTTCATAAAAACAAACGGAAACGCAGCTAAAATTATTTACATTAAAAAAAAAAAAAACAACAACAAATTAATTATAAAATATAAAAAAAACGACAATTTACATGTCGAGTATTAAAAATTATAAACTTAAATAACTCGACGCAACCCATTAACACGTAGTTCTCGTAGACACGGTTGCGCAACCCGCTCTACGGATACTACGTGTTAACGGGTTGCGTTACTTTATTCTAATTGACTTTGGGTGCGGTTCGCTGCTTACATTTCTACCATTTTTACTCGGGTGTGGCATCCGAACAAACTGACCACTTTTCACACCCCACACCCACCCTTGACCTCCATTAATAAATAATTAACTTAAATAAAAAATATTAATTGCAATTATTTATATTTTCAGTGTGATAGTGAGAGCGAAGACGATAGGGTAAGTGAAATATTTTTTTTATTTTTTATTCCAAACAACACTTTTTATGGTAGAAGGAAATGAAAGAGTAAATGAATGGTGACGCGAGGGGCTGTTAATCTCACTAATTACTAGCGCTATTCATTTTTAATTGGTGCCGTGACACCTACTATTAAATGTTGATGATTGCCACTATTTTTTTATTTATTTATTTATTTAATGTATGTTGCCGGGGGGAGGGAGAGTTGCTATGGTAACAGGGCATGTAAATGGCGGACGTATTTTTTGGGGGTTTTAAATGACTTAATTATTTTTTATTTATTTTTATTGTTATTGTTTGGAGTGCAAATCGCGTGCAGACGTTCACCTGCTTCTGTCAGGGAAATTATTGCTAATTGCAGGTGTGTGAAAACTCGCTCGGTCGTGATCGGAGAGGGAAAAAATAAATAAAAGTAATTTTCTCAGCGTTTTTCGCCATTTTTTTTATTTTTATTATTTTTTTTTCTCGATAAATCGTGGTCGGAGAGAGAATTTGCGTGAGTTGTTTACTCGATGTTGACTGTGTTCGGCACGCAATGGGTTTGGTAGGTTGGGAAAAGTGACGCAACTCTTAACCAGCGGTTCTCGTAGAGAGGGTTGCGCAACCGAGTCTATGGATGCTACGTGGTTATGGGTTGCGTCACTTAATTGGGATTGAAAGGGTGGTTGGATGGGGTTCAAATTGAGAGTTTTGAAGAGAGAATGGTGAGACGGAAGTGATGGTGGGGAGAGAGCTCTTTTCGTCTGCATTTCGAGCGCCGCCTCGTGGCGGTTGTTAACGCGACGATAGACGAAAGGTGCGTTTTACACACTCGGAGAGGTTCTCCGTTGGGGAAACGAATGCGATAGGGAAACGAGGCTATTTTTTATGGATTTGATGCCTAACTTAAAACTTGCCTCTTTTTGCGTGATAAAGTGGAACGCCACCGACTTTTCGTTTGGGAATTCGCTTTTATTGGTTGACAGATAACGTGCAGAAGGGAGCCATTTTTTTTTTTCACTATACCTTTTTTATGGGGGATGAAATGATACAAATTTATCTTTTAAGGAAAAAAATTTTTTTTTGGATAAAAAAATTTTTTTTGAACGTCATTTTGGATTTTTATTAAATACTAAAAAAAATATTTTATTAAACGAAAAAAAAAAATTTTTTTTGGACGCCATTTTGGATTTAAAAAATTGTTTTTTTTTTTATTTTCTGAATTTTTTTTTTACATTTTTTTTCTTGTTGAATTTTTATACTTTAAAACGCTTCGACTTAAATGTTTGAAATGCATCGATCGGATTCGTTGTCAAATATTCAACGCTTTTCCCGCCCATCACTTGTCGACCATTTGAAAATGCACTCCAAACTCCTTCCATCATTCATCCGCCATTTCCCCCTTTTTTTTTCTTTTATCTCCCGATAACTGACACCAGAGGGGTTTGGTGTCGAAAGGGTTTACTTTACCCTTCCATATTTGATGGCCGGTAAAATCCGACCCCAATCAACGACGAGTAAATAGAAAATACCCTTTGTTTACTCCGTTTTAATTCATTTCTCCCTTTTTTTATTATTATTTTATTGGTCGCGATGCAATTTGACGGATGCTTCTTTACGGTTACCATAGTAACCGCATCCGGGAAGTTTTTGAAATGATGGAGATGCGGGGCCGGTGTCGGCTATTGATCCTTTGGGTAATTGAATTACTCGAAACGGGTCGAGACGAACGAGAAAAAAATCCGCCATCTTTTTTTTTCTCCGTCGCCATTTTGATTTAGAAAATATTTATCTTAAATTTTTTTTTTTTAATTTAAAAAAAATATAACAATTATTATTCCCACAATGCCATTGGCAACGCTGGAATTGAACGGCTCGACACGACCAACCCCGCGCATGCGCGTGTCGGCATTAAAATTTAATTAGCCTCTTAATGGCCGTAATTGTCTCCCCGCGGCGGCGGCGGCAACTGCGAATTATCGCTTCGACGACTAATCACCTCCTCCAAACCCCCTTCTCCCTCTCTCCCACTTCAATCTCTCCCTCTTTTTCGCTCGTCATTTAACCCTTAAAACCCCTTTACGACGACATTCCATTAAAAAATATTAAAAATTTATTCCCCCGTTTCTCTTTACCCTCTCTTTTCGGGTGGGGCTGGGGGGAATGGGGGGTATGTTTGCGATGGTCATCTCGGAGTTGACGAGTGGATTTCGATTTGCCGGATTGGATTTACTCGGTTTGGAGGGCGGATTCGGGGGGGAGGGGGGAAGGGGTTGTTATGGGAACGGCGCTCGTATCTGTGACGTTTTCGGCGGGTTTGATTTTGCTCGCTATTGGCTGCAACGTCGTAGAGAGGTTGCCGAGGCAATTGAAGAAAAGAGAAAATGGCGACGCCGTGCACTGATACGGGGGGGAGGGGGGAATAAAGATGGCGGAATTATGCAGATGAGTCGAGTTGCGCCGTCTCGGGAATTTGCCCGTTTTCGGTTAAGAGATGGAAAAGAGCTTAACGGCGAATTGATCGCGCATCAAATCGTGGGGGGGAGAGAGGGGGGGGCTCTTATACGTCGCACCTGGTTTTAGTTTCGATTAAAAATGTTGGATTTGTTTGTGGGGGGTGTTTGTTATAGAGAGGGGGGTCGTAAAGGAGGCCATTTTGTACTTTATAACGAATTTGTTTTTAATGAATAATACAAAAGGAAGGAATCGAAGTTGGCGATGCGTTAACCCACGCCCTCTGGTGGTCGAAAGGGGAAAATAATTTTGGGAATTTTTAAAATTGCGTTTTCTGCCGGTAGAATTGGACAACTCGAATTTTTATTTTTTTTTTATTTTTTTTTTTAAATAAATAAATTTTAGTCGAGGCGCTATTGCATTTTTAAAAAAAAAGTTTTGTCGTCGGTTGAGCGACGCGTGCAAATAGTAGAAAATGGCGTGTTTATGTGTCCCCGGATGAAGATTGGCGGCCGAAGAAATCGCAGCCAATCGCGGCCCGGCGAGCGCCAACCGAGATGACAGGAGGAGAAGTGGGGGAGGGGGCGCTCGGGGACCCCGTCTGGCGGCACATTTCACACGCCTCAAGTTAAATATTAGGCTTCCATTTGAGTGACGCGTAGCGGCCGAGTGCTCGAATCAATCGCTTGACGGCGCTGCGAAAAAAAAAAACCTTCGCCTCGAGTGAATTGAAAAGACCCGCGATCGATACTCGATCGGGGAATAAAAAAATTTTTTTTTTTTTTTTAAAATATTTTTTTATAATTTTTTGGGTTTTTTTGGTCGCGAGAGGGCGCGCGATGGAATTCGGCGCATTTGACGGGAAAATTGGCGAATTCCGACACGTTTAGTGGCGGCTGTCGCGGCACGTGACGGGGTGTTAAGGCGAGCTGTCGTAAAGAGATGTGCGCGTGCGCAGTCCCTCTCACCTCTCTCCTCCCCCTCACCAGCACTCGAACGTGGAAATTGTCGACACTAAACTCGATCTTTGACTCGAAAAATTTTTATCGATGAATGAATGAGACATTTTTTTTTCAAAATGGCGGGTTTTTTTTTTTTTTTTTTTTCTTTTTTGGGGGATGAGGTTTGGTCGCTTTTTTTTTTTAAATGTTTATTTTCAGTCTTCGTCTCGATTCGGCGGTTGCTATGACGACCAAAATGTCGGGGAGATTGAAAATGGCCGGGAAAAAAAATGTCGTTTTGAATTTAATGAAAAAAAAATTTTTTTTGACCGCCATTTTGTTTGACGGGGAAATAAATTTAACCGGAAACGAGTAATTAATTTGCGGATTCCCTGGCGGTCGATTTGTGAATCGCGGACGCCAATTTGTAATCGGAACGCGCGGTGTCCACCGCCGTGTCACGTGGTCTTCCGCTTAATTAACGTCCGTTTTAATTACCCGATTAAAACGTAAAGCGCGTAACACCGGAAATTTTTTTTTTTGGTCGCCATCTTGTTTTTAATAACACTCGCGAAAACAGTCGAGCGTAAAACGACGAAACTGTCGTTCGCCATTTTAACAGGTCGGGGAGAGGGGAGGGGAGGGCAGGGGGGAAAGAGAGCCGTGAATAATCGACGCCATTTTCCACTTCCTCTGCCTCGAGACGGTGGCGGGAAGACGATTAAAGTCGAAACTCGTTTGGAACGCGTAAAAAAGAAAATTAAAACACGACGGCCATTTTGTTTTTTTTTTATAAATTTTATTGTTGTTATTACGAGGCGCCGCCTCCCGACCGTTTTACGAGACTCGCGGAAACGACCCGCGGCTCTAAAAACGATCCGTCTAAACAGCGCCCTCTCTCGTCGTTCCCATTTTATTACGGCGGTACGAGCCGAACGTCCTTGACTCCATTTTTTTTTAATTTTTTCATTAAAAACGAGCAAAATGGCGCTCGGGGAGGTTGTATGGGGGGAGGAGGGAGTTATGCGAGAAACGAGTTTTTTTCATCTCTTCGCGTGTCATCATTAAAAGGTTTTGACAGTAATCCCACGTGACAAACCCACAATGCCCTTCGGCATGTCAAACGGAGACAGCGTTCCCTCAAGAGCGCTTTTGTACGTCAACCCCGCACTTTGTTCGCGAGCTCTGGTCCGCATCATCACTTTCCCCCCCACCCCCGTACTTCCCCTTATTCCCCCTCCCCCACCACCTAAAAAATCACTTCTTTGCGACCGGTCGCGAAATATTTTTCGCATTCCAGTCGAGCTGCGAATTCAAAAGTGAACTGGAAATGGGTGTGGGAAGCCATTTGTATCGATTTATTCGCTAGGAAAAAAAAGACAAAGTAAAAGATGGGGAATGCGCATGCGCGAGGTTGAACGGCGAATTGGGAGCGAAGCAAAAAGATACTGGAGGCGATAAATTGTTTGGCCGTTTGCGTGCGCCCTCTGCTGACATAGCGAGTCCCCATGAAATATTCATCAACTCGCATTAACGACGTCGTCAAATATTTAACGAAAATAAAAAAAAAAATACGCCCAAATATCGTTTCGCGGTGAAATTAATGACAAACAGAAAAAATAATAAACAAATGACGTATTCGCACGCGAATTGCTTAAAAACGCTCGCATCGACGTATTTATTTTTTTGATGCGGCGCCATCTCGTGTCGAAATTTAATTTTTTGTTATTTGGATTTTTTTTTTAAGCGACCCCGTGGGGTCCTTGCACGCTGCCCCCGGCTTCGTGAGCCTTTCCCATAACCCCCTGCGCGCGCATTCGCTCCCCTCCCCTCTCTCTCCTCGAACCCGAGCTACGGTTGCGCCGCGCGCGCCGCATTCATTGTCAGCGACGCAGCCCGACCGAGGCTCATCGATCCGCGCGGTCTCGGCTGCGATGGCCTCGGCCGCCCGTGGATTATTCTCGCCGTTAATCTCGAGTTTTATCGGATTTGGAATTTGTGATTGATTTTTGTGCCGTTTTTGTGTTGTGTTCTTGTGAGTGTTTTTTGTGGTGTGTGAACCGGGCGAATATTTAGACGACGGTGGGTTGGATCGAGCGTCGTTGTCGGGTGAGTTTCGATTTGAATTTTAAATCGAAAGTTTTTTTTTTTTTTTTTTTTTTTTTTTTAAATTTAAAAAAAAATTTTTTTAATTGGATGTTGTTGTGACGAGGTTTTAGCGGTCGGTTTCGGTCACTTCGCGGACCCCTCGACTCGCGCGTTTTGGCCTCGTCGCGGCTCCTTTAATTGATCCATTCAGTGCGGTTGACACCAGTTAATTACTCGTGTTAATTGAAATGCCCGGAATTAGAATAACCTCGTTTTGACTCGTTGTCGGCAGATGGCGCTCGAGTGCCACGAGTGATTCGCTCTAACGGGGGTTTGTTCGCAATAACGAGGGGGTTCTCGAAATAACATTTTAAACCCTTTTTTTAATTTTTTATTTTGAACTTCGGTTGCCGTGACTCGATCGGTCGATATTTGGTCGCGAGATCACGCGCGATTCGACGAGAAATTGCACTTTAAATCGTTTATTTTTATTATAAAAATAATAAATAATTTACGAGCGATCGTAAAAAATGTAGTAAATATTTATCTATTTGTCCAGTCATTAATTCCCCCTTCCCTACTTACCCCCCCCCCCACCACCACCCCATCTTTAATTGGCCTCGTTTTGGTGTCGCAAGACGAGTGTGTCTCGTTAATTCTTTTTTTCACTCGCATTAAATATTTACGAAGTCCGCGTGTAACGACTAAAAATCACACTCGCGCCCTCCAACGGCAGCGAGTCGAACTCGTTTGCGGGTGCCGGTCTGTCCAAAACCTTTCCCCCCCCTTTTTTCTCGCCTTTGTCGTTGACCGGACATTCATTAGTGACCCCTTCGACTTCCCCGCGAGGAACTGTGGGAGTTTTGCGCCCCCTGCGAGCGTGAATTGCAACTACCGTTTGCGAGCGTCGCTGCGGGGAGTAAATTTAAAAAATTCAATCCCTCTCGCGCCGTTGCCGGCGGCCATTATGGGGGATAATGCGATTAGGGAGGGGGATGATTCCATTTTACCCCTCCCTCATCACCTCTCGCTCGACTCTCGCGGGTTCCGATCGATATTGATCGAGTTGGGCGATAGGCGTGTCGTGGGGGGGGGGGAACATCACCGATCCCCCCCCCCTCACCTCCTTCCTGCCAGTGGCTGATGGTGTTATCGGAAACTGGCCTTTCATCGCTTTTACTCGAGCGCGAGCGCCAATTTCTCACTCGGCTTTTATTTATTTACGCTCGGGTGACGTCATTCGCGCCATTTTGAAATTTTTAAAATTTTTTGTTTTAAACGTTAATTGTCGTATTTGGCACCGTCGTCGTAAGACTTAACGAATATAATAAAAAGGAGTTTCGAAATGGCGGCGGTTTGGCTCTTCCCGCGTTCCCCCCCTCTGGTGTCGAGTCCCCATAAAATGGGGTGTGTGTGGGGGGGGAAAGGGAGGGGATTTATGGTCGCCGCACTATCTCTCGGCCGAAAATCCTCCCTCGTCGGGCGCTTGATGTCGCCATAAAATTGGCGAATGGCTCGAGAGGGCGCCGTATACGAAGGGAAAAAAATGACACGAGGGGCGCTCGCAACGAATTCTTCGCATACCCCATTTGGTCGTGCCGTCGTAATCCGGGACCCGTATTTCCAGTCGATAAAACTGCGCACGCGCCACTTCCTTTTTCACCCTCTTTTCTCTACCCTCCCCCCTCCCCTCCACCTCACCCCCAAAACACTATTTTTTTTCTACGGCGTCCTCGTGCGGCAAATTTGAAAATATTTTTTATTTTTATTTTTAGTAATTTTTATATAAAGTGATTTATACGAAGGTGACGAGTCTCCTCGAGTTGTTCGATTCTCGGGCGGGCAATTGAGGAAAGGCATAAAAAATTAAATGGACATGGCGCATTATCCAGGGCCTCAACATTTACTACTTGCTTTTTATGGCGCTCTTTCTGCGCACGCGCGTTGCTTGCATAAAGGCGTTAACGGTATCGATTCGTTTTTTTTTTTTATTTTTTTATTTTTTTTTTTGGGGGGGTGGGGGGGAGGGGTAAATGGGAATTTTTTTTTTAATTGATATTTTGGGGATTTGACGTAAGGGGGCGTTGAATCGAGGGAATTTAATGTGGTTTTTTTTTGGGTTTTTTGAGGGTTTTTTTTTTTCGAGTTGTGTAACTTTAAAAAAAAAAGCTGCTGTTATTTTTATTTTTATCGACAAAATGGCGGATCGATAGAGGGTTACTGCCATTTTGTGTCATCGGGGGAAAGAAAATTGGCGAATCGACGCTGGGAAAAAAGGTCGTTACCGACGAACGTTGAAATTTCTATTTTATTTTATTTTTTTTTTCTAAATTAAAAAATGGCGAAAATTAAATTTTTTTTTTTTTTTTTTAATTTGAAATTGGTAATTTAATCGTAGATCGCCATTTTGGATTTTGGATTTTTTTTTTTTTTTTTTAATTGCGATTGTAAAAATAATTTTTAAGGGATCATTTCCTGTTTTTTTATTGACTCTGAAAAAAATGTCATTGCGCATGCGTTGACGGAAGTGTAGAGGGGGGCGTTATAAAAGAGGGTAGTTTGGTCTAATGTCCGCCAGGGGGAATGTTTTGCGCGCCACTGCGCACGCGTAATTGTTTGGTGCGGGACGTTGGCTTGATTTAAGCGCGAGGTTTGTTTTTTACGATCTCCTTCGCCATGTTGGCCGCCCATAAAAGAAAATAAAGGCAAAAGAAATGCCTTTTATCGGGCATTCATTGGCACAAAACCGACACGAGAGCGGCGCTGCGCGACGACCCTCGCCAAAGCCACCAAATCAAAGGCGTAATGGCGCGATTAATGATCTTGTCGGAGTAGAACAACCTCGTTATCACGACCCCTACAAAAAAAATTTTTTTTTTTTGGCGCTAATCCAAAATGGCCGACTTAAAAAGAAAAATTCAAAAATAAATTTTTTTTCATTTTTTTACGATGGGATTTTAGTAGAGGGGGGGAGGGAAGGGGTGTTCCGCCGCTAATCAAATTTTATTCGTCGACCATAAAATTAATAGCGACTTTGGCCCGTCTTTTTAAGACCGTTCGTTGAGAGTCGTTTAATTAAAGCGGGCGCTCGGCGATTGTCGGGGAAATTCGCAAATGACGTCATCATTTATCCAATTTCGTATAAAAATTAATAGGAATTTGTAAATCGTTTTAAATCGTAAATCTCGTATCCCCACATTATTTTCCCATAACCCCCCACCTTTCACCATAAATTACCCATAATCCCCTTTTTAATTATCTATTCACCCTCGTAGACACCAGGTGTTTGTTGTAGGGGGGGGGGTAATGGGTATTTTTCCAAGTGTGGACATACAAACAGATGTCCGGTGGGTAAACAAAAGTCTAAGAAATATTTACCCCCTCCCCCCTTTTACCTATTCCCGCCATTAAATTAATTACTCGATACCGAAGCTTTTGTTTATTATGGGATTTCGAACACGTTTGGGATTTTTGAGTTCGAGAGTGGACGGAGGGGGGGGGGGAATTGGCGCGATTGGCTATTCTCGTCTCGTTCGTGGTCTCGCGAGATCGAGAAGAAAATAAATGGCGAACGAGACTCTTGGGTATTAAAAGGGTTATGCGGGAATTTGTGGGTGGTCCTCGGCCATATTTTTTTTTGTTTTTGGGGAAGGGAGGGGGAGGGGGGTCGACATGTGTTTCTCGTTGGGGGATGAGCGAGGCATGCCGGGAATGCGTAGGAGGGCCATCTGTCGACGTGAAAGTGAGATGTCGACGAGGAGGTGACACTTTGGAGGGTCCTCGAGCGACGAGAGGATGGGGGGAGTGTGGGGGAGGGGGTGTTGTGAGTGAGCGTCTTTATTATACGGGTACGAGACTCGAACGAGATCTAATTGGGTGTTGTCGAGTCGTTGCAATTGCCACTCGAGGGAATTAGACGAGAGATGCTTTGGTCAAAGCGCTTTTATTTATTTTTTTTATTATTTTTTTTTCTTTTGGTGGGGGGAGAGGGGGTGTAGGGGTTGGGGGAGTGAATTGTGGGAAATTTGTGTTCGGTGTCGTTTTTATCAGTCTTCTAGTGTCTTATCGGCGTTAATGACCCATTTTGAGCCGCCATCTTGTCACTGATGATTCAACTGATAAATAGTGTGAAACGAGATTAAAGACGAGATTTAACGCGATTGATTTTTCAATTATTTTGTTTAAAGATTCTTAATTGTTTTTCTTTTTTCTTTTTTGCAGGTGTCGGACACGGGCTCTGATCTCTTCACGACGGCCGCTTCGAAAAGTGAGTGTTTTTTTTTTAATTCGTTTTATCGACACCTAAAATGGCGATCGTGCGGTCTGACGACATCATTAGGCCTATCCGAAAATCCCCTCTCCACCATTTACCCCTCTTTTCTCGCCATCGCACCATTTAAACGAGTCGATCTACACGCAGGACGACACCCCTCGGTCTAGATAACGAGCCGGAAGTTGTCGAGGGGAAGAGGGGGTAGACAGATGTCGATTTACCCCCACCCCTAACCAACACTTTTTGCCGGGGGATATGGAGGCGGTGCTCGAGGTTGTTGGTGGTGGTGAAGAGTGTGGGGGGGGGTGAAGCAGGAGGACTCTAGGGGTTATTTATTAAACCCCCGCACGAAGATTAAACGGCTCAAATCCAATTGGTGCGAGATAATCCTCTTAGTGGGGAGCGAAATGCAATTGCCTCGTCGATGAGGGACTCGCCGCAGAGAGGCCTCCCGTTCGACACCCCCCTCGATCGCATCGATCGAGCGAAATCTGGCGGCGAATTTGTCAATTTTTTTTCTTTTTATTTTTTCGAGTTTTCTCGAGGTTGGGAACGAGATATCGGGTCGATGGGTTTCTATTAGACTCTCTCTCTCCCCATCCCCCGGCTCCTGTCAACCTGCAATGGCCGTCGGGAGACTCGGCTGATGGAGCGATTTCCATTAAGGAAAGAAATGGAGTTTTTCGGGTGGCGCCCTCTGGCGACGAATCGACTAAATTTTTGTTTTATTTTTTTTATTTTTTTTTGTCGATTTAAAATTAATACGAGGAAGTTGTTGGGATTTTTTTTTTCTTTTGTTTCCTCGTGTTTTTGAATGAAGAGATAAAATTTAATTATCAGTTATTAGCTGAGGTTGCCAATTTAATTCCAACGAGTCATAATTAGTCGTGAAAGAGGATTTGATGATTAAATGAAACGTGTGTCTAATTACTCGACTTTCAAAACCCCTTTCCAATGCAATTACCAAGAACTTTTTTTCTCCGTCGTCAGATGGCGCGATTCGAAAATTAGTTTATGAAAGCGACGACTGAGGGCGTGCGACGGTGGTTTTTTTTAGGTGGTTGTTTAAAGCGGTGAATAATTCAGTAGACGAGTGCGAGTCGAAGAAATGTGCGCTACGAGAGGTAAAAGGATGGAAATATTCGACGCACGACGTGTTTTAGACTTTTGTTCGTGACATTTTGTTCGCTGCGACTCGTTCGCGATTCGTTTCGCGACTCCGTCTAATCGAATGTGTCGTTTTGGCAGCGGGTTTAGTTACGTCCGTCGTCACCGCGGGGCGTTGGTTTGGGCGCGCCATCTCGCGGGGAAATTTTTAAAAATTTAAATTTGTTGTTTTTTTTTGTTTTTTAACGACTTGGAAACGAATGTGTTTCGAAAGGGGTTTTTCGTAATTGGTTCGTTATTTGTAAAAGGAGTTAAAGTCGTGTTTGCACTCATTTCCTCTTTTCTCGCTTCTCCGGATTACAATCATGGCGCCCGACTCGTTTCTGTCGTTCTTTTGTGTTGAGTGCTCTCTCGGGATTTCCGGAGTAATTTCAAACAAATTACTCGGCTGCCGACCACCAGGGATCGATGAACTGGTTTCAAACGGGGAGGGTCTCGCAGTCGGATTTTCTTTTTTTTTTTTTTTTTTCTTTTCGATTCCCTCGAGACAATTTCGTATTGTTTCCTATCTGCGAGCGCCTTTACCTCGCCATTTACCAAATTACTCGCGAGGTGGCGCCTTGTAGCAAATGGCGAAAATCGTGATTGAAAATTAAAGCTCGACCGTTTGAAATTTTAAAATAAATTAAAAGAGAATTAAGTTTAACGATTTTGGGAGAAAAAGTCGTTCGGGTTTTAATGGAGAAAAATCGTTTTCGTAGTTTGAAAAAAATAAGGAAATTTGTAATTTCAATTGGCCTTGAAATGTCTCCTATCCCTATAATTAAACGAAATTTGTAGAAAAATAAAATAATTAATTTTTGTTTGTTATTTTAACAGGAGAAACGACAAATCATCACAAAAACAATATCCTGCCCAACAGTGCGCTCATTCACCACCGCAACAACAGTCCAGTCGTAATCGCCGCATCGCCCAATCCATTGACGAGTCTCCCTCTGTCGGTAGCACTGACGAACGGACCGCGAGTGCCCGAAACGCCCACACCGACGCCGTCTCCCAAGAGCCTTCCGCCGCCGCCGTCGACCACGACCCCGTCGCCCGTCGTCAGGCCCGTAACTCCGGTCGCAGCGCCTCCCAACGACGATATCAAACCCCTCGTTTCGCAGCCGCCGATCGTTGTTGCACCGCCGGTTGCACCGCCCCCTCCTCCCCCCGTGCAAAATACTCATCATCACCCCCCTTCGCAACACGTGACTCCACCGTCGGCGCATCAATCGTTGCGTCACGGCGCGCATCATCACAGGACGACGCTCGTGCACAATAATCATCACCCCTCGCATCACCACCATCTACCGCCGAGTTCGTTGCCACTCGCGGCCACCGGTGGATCGCATCATCACCACCCTTTGCATCATCATCTCGCGTCGCAGCATCCAGTGCCTATTTCGCGGCATAGTGCAACGCCGACTCCGCCTCCGCCGGTGACGACGGCCATAAGTACGAATACGACTTTGACGACGACGACGACTAGTTCGACGACCCCGGCGTGTACCAGTCACAGTCCGAGGGGTCACAGCAGTCCTAGTACTGCGAGAGATAGTCACAGTTATAGGTAATTAAAGGTTATTACGGTGCCACCTGCGCATGTGGTTTAATGATTGTAATTTTTGTTTTGCAGCAGTAACATCAGCAGTCTCAGCCGCAGCAGTGTCACGCCCAGCAGTGGAAGTAGTGGGAGTCTCGGCACCGGTTTTACCAACGCCCCTTACAACGTTGGAGTGACGAGTCTTTCGTTCAGTAAAGCCTCCACTTGGGCTAAGTGAGCATGTTTTGCACTTTTTTTCAATTACTAAAAATAATTTTTTTTCAATTTTTTTTTTTCAATTTTTTTCACTTTTATTTATCTAAAAAAAAATTATTTTATTTTTATAAAAATATTGTTTTGGAATTTTTTTTCAATTTTATTTATCTTAAAATATTTTTTTTGGAATTTTTGAAAATTTTTGTAAAAATATTTTTTTTGGACATTTTCTAGTTCCGATTTGACGAACGCGTCTCTTCCACCGCACGATCCTCATATATCTCCCGCACCGCAGCCACGGCCGACGCCGCCGCCACCGCCGCCCGGACCGCCGTCCAACGCTGCGAGTTTGGGTCTTTCGTTGCACAACAGTCATCATCACGCGTCGCCCTTTTCGCATCCTCCACCGCCGTCGCCATTGCATCAGCACGGACCCGTCGCTGCCCATCCAGGGATGTTTGCGGCCCCTTTACCTGCTGCCACTTTAACTCCTTCTAGTTTACCTCTCGCCGGTGCTGGACCCACTCCGTTCGGAGCCGAGTCAATTTTTTCTCAAACCAGTAAAAAAAAAAAAAAAAAAAAAATTTGAATTCTTGAATTTTTGAAATTTTCAATTCTTCTAGATCAAGCGGATCTGTTGCGACGGGAGTTGGATAGCAGGTTTTTGGCATCGCACGATCGTTCTCTGAACATTCCGCCACCGCCTTACATGCGGACTGAAATGCATCAGCATCAACACAACCACACGCATCTTCATCAACACAGTCATTTGATTCCTCCAGCATTGGGTAATTCCCTCGTACCACCGCCGTCTCCGCATTTGGTACGTGAGAAATCAAACGTAAGTTCGCATCTCCGTCTATTATTTGTAAATAATTTCCACAATTTTTTTTATTTTTATTCAGTTTGAAAAAATCCCAAAACTGGATTCACCATTTTATCGACAGGGGGTAAATTTATTATTTAAAAAAAAAAATTTATTTTATTAATTTTTTTATTTATTTTTCTAGTTGGGTTTGAGCAGTTACACGGGTTTAAGTGCATTGTTGCCGCCGTCGGGTGCTGCGCCGGGCTCTACCCCTTTTACGCCTCCGAATCATCTCGCAGCCTTTCAGCCAAAGGTAATATGAGAATATTTTAAAGTGTTTTTATGCAAAAAGGCAGGAGTCGCGATCTCAAACTCTTTGAATTTAAAATTTTTCTTTGATTGGATGAAATTTGAAATGAGTGAATGAGTGAGAGAAAGTGTAAAACCAGCCATTTTGTTTTGTTTTTTCTTGTTTGGTTTTATATTTTGGTTTTTTGGTTTGTTTTTTTTTTTACTTTTTTGTTGACCCAGCCTCGAATGATTTTCTTTTCGCAGATGAATCCGCTAGTAAAGGGCAAGAATATGGTACGTGTTGACCCCATTTAAA
>JAQFZU010000706.1:0-20396 GCA_034696185.1 Henia vesuviana | reverse complement strand
TTTCACCTGCATGTAGGGCTGTCTAAATCTGCGATGCAAATGAAGATTGGGAAAAATGAGTTTTTTGACAAAACATGTAGTAGTAAGGCGACATTGTTAAATTTATCACTTTTTACGGTGACCATCACAGAGGTAAGAAATTTCAGTGAATTATATCCTCAAACTCGAAATGTTTACGTCAGCAAAATAATTCGTCCATTAATCTCCTTTAAGTTATCCTTATCAAATTCGTTGTATGGAATATTCTTTCAACTATATCGAATCAAATTGTATCGTACTTGCCAATAAAGTATTATTGAATTAAAAGCAAAATAAAATGTCCAATTTAATGCAAAACAAACACAACACGAAAATCCCACTACATTTCTCGGGCAGAGATCATAAGGAGAGTGATCTATACATCGGAAAATAATTTATTTTATATATACACGTCAATAGATGAGTTAATCCTGTGACATCACTCAATCATCATGGCTCCACCTTTAATTCGTCATTATAATTTACCATCTTGATTTATGATGTCATCAAGGTAAATACTGGGAGACCATCATGGTTTAACTCGATCTACTGTTTTGACTGCCGTCATCATTAGCAATCGAATTCCGTCCATATGATTATCAACCGATCAGACTGCAAGTAATCAATCGATAGATCCATCGTAATGCTTCGAAACACAATCTTCATTCGACACATAAACATAAATACAAATATAATTGTATAAACAATAAACAAATAAACATTAAATTATTTACAATTCCAATATATATATTCAATTACAATATTAATAGCAATATTCAAAAACAAAAATTATTACGTTTTCACTTCCAAAGATTAAACTGTTAGTAAACAAATATAATAACATCAACAGACATTTGCCATTTTTGCAAATTTTTGGAAATGTTGATTTTATGGGATAAATCAGTGTAGTTTAATGCAGGGAACTCAATTCTGGTGTCAAAACTGATTTTAGATCAGTAGTTTTTAAGTTACAGCAAAAAAAAAAAAAAAAATCCAAAAAGTTTTTCTCAAATATCTTGCGAACTAGATCAACCAGAGATCCGTGGTCTTGGGCAAATTTTACCTGCATGTAGAGCTGTCTAAATCTGCGATGCAACTGAAGATTGGGAAAAATGAGTTTTTTAACAAAACATGCCTTAAGAAGGCATGTTTTACAATTTTTGGCTATTTTGGAAATGTTGATAAATCAGTGTAGTTTGATGCAGGGAGCTCAATTCTGGTGAAAAAAGTGGACTGACCAGTAGTTTCTAAGTTACAGCAAAAAAACCAAAAAATCCAAAAGGTTTTTCTCAAATATCTTGCAAACCAGAGCACCCAGAGATTTATTACCTTTATTCGATTGATAAATTTGAAACTTTTGATTACGGAAGATGTAGTGATGTGAAGGAAACAGCAACTAGTTTAAATCACTTGAAGAATATGAAGACGCATGCTTATAATTAAAATCTAGAAAATTATTGGCCCAAAAATAAGATTAATCAATACAGTTCGTGACATCAAAATTTCCAATTTTTTCACAGTTCTGGTTTTGGTATTTGCATAAATGAATAAAAAAAAAAATTTAAAAAAAAAAACTTTTTTTACGTTAAATATCAATTAATTTGTCTTGACCTACATACTTATAATTTATGCTTAAAAAAGTCATGGCCACGAACAGTAAATTATAAAACTAATAGCTAAATAGCTCTTACGTAACATATGGTTTTGTTATCATTGTATTCAAATTTCTTAAAATTTAAGGGAAAAAATTGCTTATATCACTCATCATAAAAACCACAATCATAAATCTCTATTAATAATAAAATAAAGATTTTTTCATTACTGCATTTATAATCGTTATTTCAATGAATAATTCAAAATCAGTTTGTCCTTATTTGATTTCCAGGTAAAACTTGCATAATGGTTCAAGTATTTGAAAGTGCTGCGAATTGGTACATTAAATGACGCATTTGCGAAGACGTATTCATCGATAAAAAATGATAGGTTTTGAGTTCAAGGACAACTTTCAACTTTTTCTCTCTCTGTCGCTTTAAAATTTAGTACGTGGCAATTATATTTTCTTAGTTTGGCCTAGAGCCACAACATCTTTATATCAGTCGCACAAACCCAAACACAATCATTCAAGAAACGAAACCGATCGAAAGTGACATGAAAAATAACCTCATAATTCTTTTCAGCCTCTTCGGTGTTGTGCTGAGTAAGACTTATTTTTATTCTTATTTTGTAAATGTGTATGTAAAAACATTACTTACTTATAATATCCAGGTACAGATTTAGAATCATCAACTGAAAACGATAGTAAGTTATAAAAATTGCGATTCAAAAAACATTTTTTAATGGAGATAACTCATAAATACAGATTACACCTGCAATTACGGTGGTAGAGAGTACAAATTGGGTGAACACATCGAAACTCCAGAGACCGCATGTTACAGATGCACGTGTCACAAAGGTTTTGAGAAACCAAGTCTTACACCCCCTAGTCATTGCGCCATCATAGACTGTCCCTGGGGATATTACCATAGCAAACCTCATTGTAATATAGAGTACATTGCTGGAAAGTGTTGCCCAGAGCTCAGATGTTCCGCACCACCACCTAATTTAGACGCTGCATTTCTTGCCGGAAAAAGTAGGTTACACAATATTTAGCAATTCATTTGCGAATGGTCGATTGCAGTAAATCTGTTTATGGTAGGACTTGATGACTCAACAGACGGTTATGAAATAACTGCTAAAGTTGAAAGTGAATTGACAATATATTGCCGAGCTGTTGGATCCAATGATGATTTTGTATGAAAATTTAAATCCCTAATATTTTTAAATCAATTTTATTTTTCTTGCGGGGATTTTCAGTCGGATAAAAATATCGAGTGGAAACATACAAAATCAGATGGTTCTGAAATCGTATTGTCAAACACAACTGAAACGACTTTGGCATTTTTCCCACCATCAACTTGGGGAGTGTATTTTCCCACCTTAAGAACAAGCGATGATGGATTGTACACTTGCACCATACCCACATCACCACCTCAAACGCAAACAACTCGAATAATTGTGACAACTGGTTAGTTACTCAAAATTCCTCCATAGCAGTATCGATGGGAAAAATTTGGAATAAAAATTTATATTTTTTTAATAGAACCACGACCTCCAGTTATAGACCCAATTTGCTACAAACCCGCTTTCACTGACGTTACAAATGACCCGTGTCCGATTGAAAAAGAAGACTTACCTTGGTATTATAATACAACCAGTCTCGATTGTACACAGCACATTGAATACTCGTGTAAATGGGCAAAGGAAAATCATTTTGCAACCATGTCCGCATGTTGGGATTATTGTTTAGGTATTTGACAAATAGTAGCAATTTTTAATTTTCACAAGAGATTAAATTATCTCTCGTTATTAGACGACTGCTATGCTAGTAGCGATCCGGGTCCATGCGATGCCATAGTACCACGTTATTATTACAGCCACGTCAGTGACAAATGCGAGTCATTTAACTATGGAGGCTGCGGAGGAAACAGAAATAATTTTCAAACGTTACAAGAATGCGAAGACAAATGTGCTAACATTAAGTACAGACAAGCACCAAGCAAAAAGTTACGCTAGAATTCATTTTAAATTTTCATTCCATTTTAATTTGTTACGTATAATATATATAGACTCGAATAAATCCATTTTTTAAATGAGATATTTTAGCGAATATTTACACTGGGAGAATCGCAAATTGATGTTTTCGTGAAATTAATGCGAAAAAGATCTTATCTGTCTAAACTCAAATTTCTTATTCTCAATTTGTAAGTTGCGACCAACTAAAAGTGAGTTTTTTGTGGTCATAATTTTGTTTTATTTATTTTATACACATTTCCGATTACTTTGTGCAGATAATCAAACACTAATTTTAAATTCAAACATTACCATAATTTAAATTTCACATCAATCATGAAGATACAAATTAGACCAACTTGTTTATACGTTGCGTGGTTTTCTATAACGCTTGTGCTCACCAAAATCAAAGGGCGTTATGCCACGAATTTGTGTTACGAGTGGTTCCACATACACATCTCCGTATAACTCTTCAGGTCCAAGCTCGGGCTCGGACTTGGCGAGTTGATTCGCTTCATTCACCTCCTTCTGGATAGCCTGTTCTGCTGCCTAGAGCGAATGGAAAAATCAATATGGTTTTTAAGTTTCAATTACCAATTACCTTTAATTCTTCGGCAGTTGCCAATTTATTGGACAAAATTTTTTCCTTGAACGAAGCAATTGGATCCTGTTTTTGGCGCACTTCTTGCACTTCTTCCCGCGTACGGTAACTGAAAATGTATTTACGTTAGCCAGATTTAATTTATTGGCTTTAATTTCAACCTCGTTCCAGGATCACTCATGCTGTGTCCATGATATCGATAGGTTGCCATTTCCATGAGGAATGGACCATTCCCTTTACGACAGTGCTCGACTACAAATCGCGTTGCTTCGCGTACAGCTAATACGTCCATCCCATCTACCTAAATGAGTTAAGGAAAAACATCATTTGCTGAAAAAACATTTTTGTATGTCAATTTCTCACCCAGACACCGGGAACGTAATCACCACGAGTATAATACTGCGTACTGGCGGAAGAGCGTTCGGCGCTGGTTCCCATGCCGAAGCCATTGTTTTCACAGACAAAAATACAAGGAAGTTTCCACAACTTTGACATGTTGTATGCCTCGAACATTTGTCCCTGATTGGCCGCTCCGTCACCGTACAACGCAACGGTTACGTTATCAGTACCCATGTATTTCTGAGCTAATGCAATTCCTGCACCTAATGGGACCTAAAATTTGAAAAAAAAAATCCATATTTATTTTTTTTTTTTAAATAATTGCAATAAATGATCAACCTGAGCTCCCACAATGCCATTCCCACCAAAGAAATTGTCGTTATACATGTGCATGGACCCTCCTTTACCCTTGGCGCAGCCTGAACGACGTCCCGTTAGTTCGGTAAGGACACTCTTAATGCCGACTCCTCGGATGCAAGCCCAACCATGAGCGCGGTACGCGGTAATAACGGCATCATCTTTGCGAAGAGCTGATTCCATTCCGACCGCAACGGCTTCCTAAAAAGAGAATCCAATGTAAAAGAACATAATTGAAAGTGTTTTTTTGTGTTTATACCTGTCCAGAATACAAATGACAAAATCCACGGACAAATTTCTCTTTATATAATTGGTTGGCTGCAGTTTCCAGTCGTCGAATAGTAAACATTTCTTTGTACATTTTTAAGGCGTCATCGCGACTGCATTTGACGTCTGTTTTTGGGCCGGAATCTAAACGATGAAGTTTGCACGGCTGAAATATCAAATGTTAAGTTGTTTCACATTTGTTAATTGTTAAAAAATATTATTACTTTTGTTTTAAACGAAACTTCGGTAGAATAATCCTTGGTTGTTTGAAACTTAAAAATATTCTACAAATGAAAAGAAAATTATTTTTGATGAGCTAATATCGTGAAAAATGAAAGGGTATTTCAAGGTTATGAACTGTTCAAGATGGATCGTTCTTTACCTTTCTGAATGAAATTGAGAATCCATTTTTCTTGATTATAAATGACAACATTTTTAGTCTGATGGTCTTCAGTTATTCTACTATTAAAGTTCGCTTGAAATTTTTAAATTTACTTTGTATTAAGGCCTAACATCACTCAGCGGCTTAGCAGACGGTCGAGTTTCGAATCCGCCGTCTGGTGCAAAAATGGCCAAATGTTTTATAGATGCCCGGGTTTTGAGTAAGCCAAGCAATTGACTGAGCACGCAATCGGTTCGTGTGGTGTTATCTAATATTTGTTGGTCGCCACCTGATTTCAGTTCTTTAAATAAAATGGCGTTGGACAATTAACTTGGTTTTTTAAAGAAGAAATCTACATCAATTCGGCATGTCAAAAGCAAATCACTATAATAGTCATTTATTTAAAAAATTATACTACTCTGATTATTCTAAAGCATCGCAGTATCAGTTATTTAATAGCTTGAAAGGTGATGTAATTAAAAAAATAATTTATCAGTTTTAAAAAAAAACAATTGTAAACATTAATTTTAAAAATTAAATCCAAAAATTATAATTATCTGGGGTGGCATTCATCAAGTAATTTTTTTATTTTGCTTATTTATTTTTAAAAGTTGATATTCATAAATTTTATTACAAATTAGTAATTTTTAGATTTAATTGTAATTAATCAAATTTACACTTGGGATACATTTTATTGAATAACACCTCAGATTTTTATTTAATTTGCAATTAAAAAAATAAACATTTTATTTGAATTTCAATATCTATTCGTTTTAATTTCAAGCATGCGAATTGTATTTTTACAGATAGTAAGTCAGTTGTGCAACGATTAAAATTATCCCACAAATTGCCAGTTCACAATGGATGCGTAAGCATAGATGAAATCAGTTGTGTGAGATAGTGCACTAAATTGTTTTTTGTAATTAGGTGAATTCGATTTCTTGGAGCGATAACGGTGAATTTTTATTGTCGGGGTCCGATGATCAGAAATTGTGCGTAACAAATGCATACACCTCTCAAGTAAATAAGACAATATATGTACATTTATAAAATCCAAGTGAAAATAATAATGTTAAATGTATGGATTTTAGGTGCATAAAGTAATTCGAACACGGCACAGAACCAACATATTTTCAGCAAAATTTCTTCCGCACTCAGACAATCATAAAGTAATTTTGTCGTGTCATAAATTTTTATGTAAAGTAAAATTAAATAATTCTAGATTATTTCATGTTCGGGAGATGGAATAATTGTTTACACCCATCTACTGAAACCTGAAGATAATGTAAATAATGTGTTTAATTGCCATTTCGGTACTGCGTACAAGATCATCACACTCCCAAATGATCCTAACACTTTTTTATCGTGCGGGGAAGATGGTACCGTACGATGGTACGATCTGAGAACAAAAATAATGTGTAATAACGAGAACTGCAGAGAGGTGATATACATATTTAAAAATATTTTAAATGAGTAATAATATGTTTATACGATAGGATATTCTCGTTGACTGTCACCGAGCCATTTCTGCGATTGCAGTAAATCCGTTCGCTCCTTACGAATTAGCAGTTGGTTGTGCGGATAGTTACGTGTATATTTACGACAGACGAAAGCTCGCAACCCGAAC
Source organism: Henia vesuviana (assembly GCA_034696185.1). Taxonomy (NCBI): domain Eukaryota; kingdom Metazoa; phylum Arthropoda; class Chilopoda; order Geophilomorpha; family Dignathodontidae; genus Henia; species Henia vesuviana. The sequence continues at coordinate 13,196 of JAQFZU010000706.1, read as the reverse complement.
GACGGGAAATTCTAATTCGGTCGGATCATCAGAGTCATCGTTGACGAAATTCACTGTTCCGACTTTTCAAAATAAAAGTCATCGAATCACTTCGTTGACCTACAGTCCATCCGCAGAACAGATACTCGTTAGTTATTCTTCTGAATATTTATATTTATTTGGATTAAAGGTAATGTTATAGTAATTGAAATATTCTGAAATTAGTATTTTAATAGAATATTTTTCATTACCTTAGGATGGCAAAAAGAATTACTCGACTTCGGATCTCCCAAATTTAAATTCGGCAGCACCTAAATCGGTGTCGTCGTCAACTTTAGTTGGTGGACGTGAAACTCTGACTCCGCCGCAAGTAAAACGTTGGCGTTTACGCGGAGATTGGTCCGATACCGGCCCGAATGCGAGACCCGAAGGAGAAGCATCGGGTGGACCGCAAAGGCCAACTTCGGTGCAGTCGATCGTAATTCGTCGGATGAGCGACGTTTTAACAAGAATTTTAAACGAATCTACTTCACGAAGACGGAATAATAACAACAATAATAACAACAATAGCACTGACAATAACAGCAACAGCGCTAATCAAGAACCCGAACCAATTGCCGAAGAACCAGAATCGGCTCAACTTCCTATGGAAATTGATCCTGAAATTTTGCTTTCTTTGAGCCAAGACGAAAACGAACCATCCGCTTCGGAAACACCGATGGAAACATCAACGAGTGCAGCAGTCGTGGAGAGAGAAGCGGTCACTCCTCCCGGTCAACAGGTTTTGACAGAAAGTTTGACCACACTCGAAAAGAAATTGAGCAATCGAAGAGATGAATTGTTGAAAAAGAACCAGGCAGAACCTTTGGTTAATTTACAGTATAGTGCTAAAGGAGTTAATAGTGGACATATATCGGTAGTCGAGGGCCCGTCCACATCGAACCAGGTACCGCAATCAGTGGTTACTGGTAAAGCAGATTTGGAAGTGGATAATAAGTCGGAAGATATTTTGGTTGCGAGCGATTTTGATTTGGAGACAGATACAGATAAAACGGAGCAGTTGTTCCACGTTCCTGGGGTTCAGCAAAAATATTCGGGTCACAGAAATGCCAGGACAATGGTTAGTGACTGAAATTTTTACTTATAAAAATTTTAATTTCTTTATTAATCAGATTAAAGAAGCGAATTTTTGGGGAAATCATCACGTCATTAGTGGATCAGATTGCGGTCATATTTTTTTCTGGAATAGATACACGGCGCAAGTAGAAATGATTTTAGAAGCGGATAATCATGTTGTAAATTGTGTTCAACCACACCCGTTTGATCCAAGTTAGTTATTAAAGATTAATTTTCGTATTTTCGGTTTCTAAATAAATGTGAATATCTAGTTCTTGCATCCAGCGGAATCGATTACGACGTAAAACTGTGGGCGCCATTAGAAGAGGAGCCTAATTATAACGAAATTTACGGGCACGAGGTTAATTAATTGCAACAAACAACTTTGGAAATTTATTTGAATAATTGTTTTTTTTTCCAGATAATGAGACGGAATTATATCATGCTTGAAGAAACCCGAGATACAATAACGGTTCCAGCATCTTTCATGATCAGAATGTTGGAATCGTTAAGTTCTCGAAGAACTGCGAGACTTCGAATGCGATCTGACCGTTAAAAAATTAAAACTTAAACTTTCATAATTTTAAGATTTTAGTTTACTAGTACAACATTACATACTTATTATAAAGTTACTTATTTATTTGTTTGCAATTTATTATAATCTTTTCTTTTTTTTTTTTAGTAATTTGTGCCAAAATAAATCTGAGTGCGATGTAAAAAATACACTTTAAATAGAAAAAAATAAAGATGGAAGACTGTTTTTAAACCCTTAACAATCAGTGTGAATTTCTTGGTTATTTAATGGCAAATTAACTCGGAGCGAGCGACTCCAAAAAATCTTGTTGTATCACTTTTTCAATGGCAGCAAATGAACCTTTTGGTCTGAACGAAATTGACGTTAACATCTCAATTAATGCCTCATCCGAAGTGGCTCTCGTCTGTTGATAACAGTTTGCGAATGAGAATTGTGTGTCGGGTGCTAATTGGCCTTGACACGTGATTAACGTATTAAAAAACGGTTGCAATTGGACTAAAGAACGAATAGATGACATCGTAAGCAGCGGTTGACCATAACGGGTGGTTAAAATCTCTGTTGTGGACACCTAAAAATGAAACGAAATCTCGTCAAGTTTAATTAAAAAATTTTAAAAACTAAAAAGAAAAACCTTTTTGTTCAGTAAATATGCTAATCGTGTAATGTGTGGCACAAATCCTGAGGTAAGTGGACTTTGATTCTTTATATTTAACGAAAGCTCAACGTCATTATTGTTTACATTTGCAGGAGCCAAATCGCCGACAAAAGCCCATCGGTACCTAAAATTTCAAAAATATTAGTTATTTATAAGTTTTCGATTAAAACGAAAATTACATTTGAAATTGTGGAAGGCGATCTGCTGGCAGAGCAAGGGTTAAATCTAGTAATTTGCAGACGGATAAATACATTTGAAGCCATGCTGGATGGTTGTGAGCATTTAAACCGTTGTTTGGACTCACGACCCACGAAGAATCGAGTGTGGACAAACGTCTTAAATGTGAACTGCAATTATGGTAAAAAATTTAATTCGTTTATTATATTGCTAATAAATATTACATTTATTATTTATTAAATTAATTAATATTAGTGTTCCTACCTGGAATTTAGTCTGCAGTCGAAAAAGTTAGTAAAGCCACCACCACACAAATAAAAGAAAAATTATTAATGGCGAAATGCAGCAACTCAGACAAAAATTGTGTAAACAACACATTAACAAATGCAGTATTAAAAAGTGTGAAAAAAAATTCACTCATTAGTATATTTTTATTACACATTCCATACCTAAACTCTTCACTATCAGTGTTTAATTCTTGTTCAATTTGTAAAAATATAGTAACCTTCCAAAAAAAAATTCAAACAAATAATAATAAATTTAAAATTTAATTTAAAATTTAAATTTTACCATTTCCGTGATTATTGTAGGCCATAACGATGTTATGTGCTGAGGTGACATTCGAATCAAAAGTACTCGAAAACATAAAAACACTTGACTTTGTATGAGCGGAACTTGGGGAAGACGAAGAGATTCCGACAATCTTTCTGTATGTGAAACAATTATTTGTAAAAATCCAACAATTCTGCGATTGTGACAACAGACCTTGAATATCAGGCATGAAATTTTGATATTGATCAACTTCGCCACTGAAAATTACAAATGAAAGTCTTTTCAATAACTGAGCTCGTTGCTCGTATTCTTGTTCTCGACTACTGAATAAATTCAAGGATCCTGATGGAGTAACTGGAATTCGATCTAAGAATTTTTGAAAATTATTTTTAAACGTAATTTCGTAGTAGCACAATTTCAAGTAAAGACTTACACATAAGATCCCTGAAAGTGACTTTATCGTGGGTCATTAGATTGTCAACAGTTGTCTCCCAAAATTTCAAACACGTTTCCGTCATTTGAAAGAAACTCGGATCTAAGATCAGATCCAAAGCGTCGCGACGCCATGCTTTTCTGGTGTACTGATAACTGCTCAAACTGGCTAATAACTGCGAGCAAGCACGAAAACTGGGTATATTGTGGTGGCTGTGATTTTTCAAGTATGGCGTCACATTGTACATGACATTATTCAACAGTGGAACGACTTTTTCCTTTTCGTCGCTGACGTAAATCACATCGAGTAACGGTGCAACGAGTTCTGCCAACACCGATAATGCTTGAACGCTGTATTGGCTGTTGCTGGTAATGGATTCGGTGCGATCGGAATCGAGACTCGTCATTGAATTCGTTATGTAATTAGGAATGTCGTCTGTTTTGTTACAAATTATTAATATATTACTATATCATTTGTATCAAACTCGTTTGTTACCGTCTAAATCGGAACTGTTGTCGAGCTGTGGGATGGACTTCACTGCCAAACTTCGACGCAACCATGTTGTTTGTTCCAAACAAGCTGCTCCGATGTTACTCACAGCTTCGATCAACTTCTGCGCTATATCCTGTTAGGTATTCGAAAAATTCAATTTTTAAAATTTTTCATTGATAAATCAATTATAATTTTACTTGTAAATCTTTTTGGTCTTTTTTATCCTCGAATGTGACAGATTTTTGTACAAATTCGTTCAAAATAGCAAGCAATAAGAAATGAGCAGGTGGAACCAATGGCAATTGAAGACCCTCCTTAAAAAGACTCAAAAGTGCCTGCCACGACTCTATTAAAGCATTATTCGGTACTGCTTGAATGTACGAGAAAAAAAATTGAAGAATGGACACTTCGATTGGATTAGTCTTCTAAAAATAAAGTTTATAAATGAATTGAGATTACGTGAAAATAATTTCTTGCGATTCACCATTGAACTTGTTCCAGGAATTTGCTTTATAACTAATTTAACGGTTTGAATTAAAGTATCGAGAGGCATCACTTTAATAGCATTGACTAGATTCACTAAAACTTCTTGGTCTTCGGAGGCTGGCGAAACGATTCTCTTAACTGACACTGCAATTTTTTTCTTCCGTTCGTTCCAAACGAGTGAAATAGCAGTCAGAAAATTAACTCCGTGATGATGAGTTATTGGACTCAAAAATTCCAAAATTCTTTGTTTGATCACCTTAAAAAAAAATCAAATAAAATTTATAAATTCATAACAAAATATGAATTTACTTTTGGTGTCCCCATTATCCAACACGGATGTTGTTGAATGTTTGAGTTTTCCGGCAAGCAAACAGCTTGCCACATGATGGACAGTGAAGACACAATTCTCGGTAAATGACTTAAAACGCTGCGCCGAACGGCCATTAAAGGATCAATTGGAGGAGTTAATTCACGATTCAATCCCGAATCCTAGTTTTAATAAAATAATAAAGATAATCGTTAAATTCACAAAAGAATAATAAAATGACACCCAAAGAAAGTAAATTAGATAGATCCACCAACCACCAACCAACACCATGAAAGTTATTCAGGCACCCAAATACCCAATTAACCACCTTTTGAACAATAGAAGGTGTAAATACGTTGATTAAATTATTGATGATTTGGCCTGCATTCGGCCCTTGAAGTATTGGCTGGTGGAGAGAAGACGATGCAGTCGGTTGCATCTGCATTGACACCTGAAGTGGTGTATCCAAGAGACAATAATGACACAGTGTTGTCAGTCCGTCGAGAATCGTAATCACGTAATCGATGGGCGACGATGCATCCATTGATGATAATGAGCTAAAAATAAAAACAAAAATAAAAAAAATTAATACTGATGGATACGGATAAAAACAACAAAGATAAACCTAGTTGGTTGTTTATATTGCTCAGACAACGATTCCAAATTGTGACAAAGCTGACTTATAATAACGATTATGACTTGTGACAAGGCTCGGCCCAGATACGGCAATGCTGACGTAATGAGTGCCAACCAATGCTGGTGTAGATGCCTCGTTTGGTTCTGTTTAATGGCGCACACAACGGCTGTAATGAACATCGGTTGGCAAGAAATCGGCAAACCCTGAATGTATCTCACAGTCGACCCTTGTGATGGTAACGAATGACGATATTTATCGTTTTCTAATTTCCCTTCCTCGCCTTTTTGCGGCGAAACTTGCGCTTCCAAGATGATGAGAACCAATAATAGACGAAGCATGCAAATTTGGAACGCTTCGCTATAATCGCAAGTCGATTCGGCGCCATCTGCACGAAGGACTTGGTTAAAATCTATAATGACTTCGGTAAAAGTCGAATTCGGCTCGGAAATGGTCGCACCTTCCAAATTCGGTTGCGAACTGGCGGCATAGACATTCGATAAGAGACAGTGAAGAAGAGCTTTTTGCACTTTGCAACGATTCAGCAAATCCCGGATGTACGACGCAAATCCTCTGCCACTGTCTTTAACGACAGGAACGAGTTCGGTGAATATAAGCGTTAAAACTTCGGCAGCGGCCAATTGGACTTCGCGATTGCCACTGATCTCCTCGTTAGTCAATCTCATCTGAGCTAAATTCGGGTATAACCCACGTATGAAATATAAGCAAACGATGATGTACACTTCGAGCAACATCGAACTGCGGAAAGCCGTGACAGTTTCTGTGGGCAGTTCGCCGTGAAAACCCTTTCCAAAAACCGAACGTCGATGGCGTCCTAGAAGAGTCTGCAGATGCCCCAATCGTGGCGCCAACGATCCACCCAGACTCGATGTAGATAACGAGCAAAGGACTAGACGTGGGTTGGTCTGGATGATGGTGCGGAGCAGATTCAACGCATAAAGAACTTGTTTCGAGTCGTACACTTGACAGTACAGCAATAAATGCGTATGCAACGGATGGACGCAAACATCTTCAGAAATCGGGTACTTTTTCAGTTCATCGGGTGTTCCGCTCAATTTGATTTCCGGGGTTTCGGACAATTTTATCGCTTCGTCTAACGTAAGTTGACCGTTTGACGACTCTTCTTTGTTACAAATCTCGTCAATTATTTCATCCAATAGTTTTTGTATGATTTCTTCGCTCGTCAATGAACTTGATGATGTGGGCTCTTCAGATTCGTCAGTTTGGGTTTGAGTGATGTCCACTGCATCAAAACTCGATTCATCTCTTTGTCGTTCCAATTTCGAAGTATCGATTCTTCTTACGTTTTTTAGATCCGGTAAACTCTTGGACGTTGTCGTTTCTTCGTCCGCCCACGTCATTCCTCCAATAGGATTGACGAATAGAAAAATTGGGCTTCGAACCCCATATTCGTGACTCGAAGGCTGGTCGAAATCAGATACTGCAGTATTTGCAGTGACAACTTCGGACGATTTTTCGTCCGTCAAACAGGACAATGCGAAAACTCGTCGCGATTGAGCCGCATTATTAGTTGGTGATGGTGTTTTTCGCGAGTCGTCAGCCACGTGGTAAAACACGTGTCCTTCTACGCTAGATATCGCGTAAATTTTCGCTTCGGAGCTCGAGTCGTCGTCTGCATTTTCGGATAACCGAACCTACGAATATGTGTTCAGTGTTACTTACAAGTTAGTGTATAAATTATAAATCGCTAATTTTCTTTTACTTTTTTTGGTTGTTGGACACTGATGTGCTGAACAGAGACTCGTGCAGTATCCGGATGCAAAAGCACGAGTAGAATTGGTTCAACGATGCGTGAAATATCTCCCCGTTGCAACGAATGAGTAAACCAGGACTGTACTTCGGTTCTCTGAGGACCCACATCCGTTTGGAGACAGTCGAGCATGATAAATAAGCAACGATCGTACATTCTAAAAGTACTTTTCGCGTTCACTTTCACTGGCAAATCACGTAAAAAATGCCAAAACGCGGAGAAACGCCGAAACGATTCGATTTGCGACTGTAAAAAACATTAAAGTTATCGATTTTCAAAAAAAAGAAAAACTTGAAATATCACTAAACTGTTATCAATCCATCTCCTTGTGCCATTGACTGACATATAACATCTTCGACTAATTTTTCATTCGGAGCTAATCCGTGTAACTGATTCAAAAGATGCGCACTCTGACGATGATGAGCAACTGATCGATCCCCAAGTTTATTCCACAGTTGCTTAGCAATAACCTGCAAATTTTAGAAAAAAAATTTTAAAAAAATAAAAAAGTTAAATAATAAATAATTCCAACCTGGTACAAATATGTATTTTTATTAATTATCATCCAATGGCCAATTTGTAACATCGGAACAATAACAACAGCTACGTTTCCTTGCACGTTAGAATCCGTTATTTCGCACTCCTTAGTCTCATTTGCCACCGATTGAGTGATATTTATAAGATCCAAAAGCGTCGAAACCGACACAAGTTGAATGCAAGTACAATTCAAACAACAAGCCGATACCATTAAAACTTTCAACCAATCGGGAATATCAGTACTCACATCTGCAGCTGAAACTATAAATAAGAAAATGAAAAACAATAAATTGTAAAATATATTTTTTAAAACTCACCAGATGACCGTCGAGCAGCTTGCCCGATGGCATTTTGAGAACAATACATGGGAAACGAAGATAATTCAACCATCATTTTACAAGCATAAGTGTAAGCATCGGCTAATTCAATGGTGCCGTCGAGTACATCGATGCTTATGAGCTTTCCAAGCGCATTTTCGGGTCTTTTTATTGGACTTTTATTTGGAATTGTATTCGTCCCGCCGCTACATTTTGATTTTCTCAAGCAATTCATCAAAAGCTCTTCAATTTCTCTGTCACGGTCCTGTTGGTCGTCCTTTGTCGTGATAATAAGGCCATCGAAAGCCGGAATAAAAATTTTTGGATCACTGTGTATTCGTAATGTGACAAATTTGACGTAAAAATCTTGAAATACTTGCATGCAAGTATGAATCAAAGACCTTGACGAACCCTCGTCATACTCACAGTGAACAAAAATATTTTTATCGGTGTTCGGCTTTGACGAGCTCGCAGCACCTTCAACTGGTGGTTTACTCTCGTCAATTGTCGGCAGCTTTTCATCAGAAGTTAACTCGTTCTCATCAAGTGTCGATTTTTTCTCCTTGTTTGGCAATTCTTTGCTCGTTTCTTCAGAATCAAATTCCGAATTTGCACATTTCTCCTTTAAAGCAAAAGTAGAGTCTGATTCGCTTCTCTCTTTGTCCACAGGAATTACAGGTGGTTGAATTTTAGATAATATTCGTACGCATAAATGTAAAGCTTTAGTTAATTCCAATGGTGACACATCTTTTATGTGCAAAATTAAAGCATTTAACAGTTGAAGTAAAAGTTCTGGTAAATGTTCCGTTTGCGTTTCAATATACGTTTCCTATTAATAAAAAAATCAAATTCATTTGACTTTTTAATTTTCTAATATATAAAAAAAATCTTACCACTGAAATAACTTCCAATAGAAATTCAATTAATTCGCACATTTCCAGAACCGATGGCAAACCTTCGCCAATTTCTTTTACAACCTTGTCACAACTCGAAGAGTCACAGTTTAAGCTTATATCTGTATCACACACTCTTACAAACAGGGATCCTACATAAGCCCAGATGTAGTACGGTTCAAATGTGCCAAATAATAAATTTGCTGTCTTCAATAATTCGTTATTGTTTTTCTGCATCAATGTCGATTTATTTTTACCACCTTTGATTTCTGCATCTGATACGTCATCCATCATGTGACACGCTTTGTATAATGTCCTGGATAGAAGAATAAATTGACAATTCAATTAATTGTGTGTGTCATAATTTATCTCTCTTCGTTCAATAAAATACCTAAAAACTTCAATCAAAATATCTTCAACTATTGCCGAACTAATTTCTGGTTTATCGAACAAGCTTATTAGAATTCTGTACGGTCTCACATCTACTCCTTGGTTCGAACACGAATCCTTCAAACGCAAATGTTCGATTATCATTTATCCTATAGAAACATTATAAATAAAAAAAAACTTACCTTTAAACACACCCTCAACGCATTGATGAGTAAATCTTTGGAATATGTATCAAAATATGCTATGGAAGTGCCCGACTCGCTACTAGTGCTGTTTTGTCTAGATTTATCTACAGAATTTGTTATGACTGGAGGTGGATAAGCAGCGATCGCTTCCGAACCCAACAACCACGACCACAAACGCCTGTTTAAAGACATGTCTCGACGAAGTACGACAACAACGGCCGAAGTTAATATTTTTTCCATGTCCGATTTGAGTAGTTGACTGTTATGCATGGGAAAACCCATGAGAAACAAATCCAGCACACTTCTTTGCACTAGAACACTGTTGTCTTGAACCGCCGCACACAAGGCTTGTATCTGAAAACATAAAAAAAAAATTAATACTTTTTTCACATCCAACGAAATAATTCAATTACTAATATGTCGACGTTAGTTCCAATAATATGCAACTGGTCTTCCATGCTCTTTTTCTTGTTAAAATGCGCCGTGACAAATGAAATCGCAGGTAAACGAACATTTGGATTGGCAAGGACACATTCCCACATACAACCGTAGAAAAATTCTGGTTTTACACCATCACATACTTTTTCTAGTAAACTGTTTGTGCTAAAAAAAAATAATAAAAATAAACTCCAACTAAACTCAAATCGAGAAAATACCGATCGTGATATTCAGAGCCTTCTTCAAGACCTGAAAGCACTCCTGTTAAAAACCCGCTCAACGCGGGTCTCAGTCGTGTTGCTAAAGGCGCAAAATGTGTCTCGTATATATTTAATAAAGCGGGACGAACATTCATCGCTGCATTTCCAAGCAAAGGAAATAAACCTGAAAATAAAATATTTTTCATATACAACATCGAAAGTTATCGTTTAAAAAAATATACCAGCACTGTATATAAAGAGTTCTTGACTCAATCGATTCGTTCCAATACATTTGAAAAGTATATCGTAAGTCTCCAACGCTTTCAAATGAACACCGCTTGGTAAATTTGGATGAAGGCATTGAGCTAAACGTTTACTAACGACAATTCGACGTGGAATGACTGCATACCTCAAATGATTTATTAAAACCTTTGAAAAAAAAATAATATAGTAAACTCACAAATTCAATTATGACAATTTAAAGACTTAAAAACCTTGTTAAGTTTTCCCAAGGCTGATATTAGATCCGCCCATTCAGTTGTCGATTCGAAATTTTTTAAAGCTTTATCAACAGCTGAAATATACGATCTGTATTTTGGATCGCCAAGTAACTCGTATTCCTCTACCGTTACACTCGCCATTATATTTGTTGTGCTTGCCACATTTCTGGTAAAAAGGAGGAAATATAAGTTTAAAAATGGATGAATAAAGTTTAGTCTAATATCGTATGTTTTTAATGATAAGTCGTCAATTGCTACCAACGAGCATTAAATGAATGGTTTCATTTTTCATTTATTACGTACCTGGAGGTAGTAGAGAGCCTGTCAGAATTAATGTGAATGCAAATTAGTAGCTCGTTTTACGAATGTTGATTAATGTCACGTGAATGGTTCTTAATCATGGATTTATAACCTCGATGTGAAGTATGTTTTATCCGATCAATGTCTATGGTTGTCATTTATTGCGCAAGGCGCTTGAGTGACAAAAAAAGGGAAATTTTGTAAACTCTTTATTTTTAATCAAAAATATGTAATGCTTTATTTCTCGATTAATTTTTTTAAATATTTATTAAACAACGATTAATTCACTTTAATAGTAATAAGTTTTAATTTATCTCGTGATGCAATCAAAACCTCGGTCACTTTGAAATGTGATTCAGTCAATGTTCATGAGGAAATAATATTTTATGTCACAATCCTAATAATAAAAATACGAATGACACTTTCACTTAAAATAATAAAATTTCACGTGTAATAATGTCAAACTCGTAAGAAATCTTAATTTTTGTTCAAAAACAATGATGAAATTTTAACCTATCGCAATCGTGAAAACCTGGTACGCAACTCCTTAAACTTCTTCCTCTACAACACGTGCAGTGGTTCGTTACAGTTTACCTTGCCGCGTACAACCGTTCTTTCGACTTAATTCCATTAGAAAATGGATTCGCTAAACACAAGTAAACTTACTGGCACTCAGAAAGAGGAGCTAATGGATCAAGTTAAACAGCAAATTGCTGTTGCTAATGCTCAAGAATTATTAACAGTAAATAAAACATTTTTTTGTCTTAAAGTCAGGGTTAAATGGAATATCTAACGGAATTTGTTTTCTTTTCGTAGAAAATTTCAGAAAAATGTTTCAAGAAATGCGTGGTCAGGCCAGGAAGTACCTTAGACAGCAGCGAACAAGTAAATGAAAATTATTCGCGAAATAAAAAAAAAAATAAAAAAAAAAATTTGAATTTAATGTTAATATTTTAATTTGGATTTTAGAAATGTGTAGCAATGTGTATGGATCGTTATATGGATGCCTGGAATTTGGTTTCACGGACGTACAGCACTAGACTTCAACGAGAGAAAAATCGTCTTTGATAATACCTAAATATTATTGACTCACCAGTTGATAATTATTTTTTTTAGTAGTGAAACAAAAATGTATTTAGAAATTTGTTTGAAGGTTTATTCTTTGTTAAAGAGTGCAAATATTTGGCTGTTCGGAGTGGATTTATTCTAAACTTCGAAATTCAGAAATATTTCACGATCTTTTCAAATTTAATAAAAAAAGACGAAAAATCATTCTTTGTAAGTTTGGCATTTTATTCGAAACTGCATTTTAAGCCGAGCTTAGGCAATGGGGATTATAGACTAGATAAATGTTTTGATGGGGATATCTTTTTATAAATAAAATATACCGCGTTTTTAATATGTATTTGCATTGAAGTTAATGGAATTGTTATGGGGGCAAAATAAAATTTATTTTAGATTTATATTTACAAATTTTTTTTAATGTAATAAGCATTTTGGAAGTTTCTTGTAAGAATAAATATTTGAAATGGTCATGACGCGCCATCTAGTAACAACCTAGTGAAAAAAAAAGCTAGTGTTCGATGTATGTGTAAATAAAAATCTTTGTAAATAGATTTGTTACTAATTAAACCTTTAATTCATTATAATATTTTTGTTTTCTAAATGCATTTACCATTTTCTCTTTGGATTGCAATGTAGCGAAGTTGGATGCGTTTTAATTTATTTTTGTATTTTATTATAGCCGATAAAAGATGATGCTGAAGCTGTAATCCAATAGAAAAATAATTAAAAATAAAGTTGATTTTTCATTTCACTTTTGGTACAAATAAGTTCATGCGGAAGCATGGAAAATGTGATTTCCAGCTTTTTGTTTCAATTTCAGCATTCATGAAAATGATGAAGCTTGTATAGCAAGTTGAGCTTTTTTCTCATTTTCCGCTAAGCGGGTTACAAAATCCGCTCTATGAAAATGCATCTCTAGAAGCATACTGTACATTACAAGTTTACACAAAATTTTAAAATTTACAAACAAGTAAAAAATTCTTAGAAAATAAATAACTGATTGAGTTGCTGCAGCCTGACCGAACCAGAGGCTGCATTCACAAAGCAACTTACGTTTAAGATTTTTCTTACGAAAAATATTAACATTAAATTTGTATTTCAAAAAAATTTTTGTAACTAATTTTTTACTTAAATTGTTTATGAATGCAGCTCCAGATTCGTATGACGCGCATCATAAACGTATAACAATAAAAATAAATACCTAAATTCATTT
>JAQFZU010000705.1:0-20405 GCA_034696185.1 Henia vesuviana | reverse complement strand
ATTAAATGTAATAGAAAATAAGTGGTTGAAATCCCTAGCAATACATAAAATTTAACAATAGCCGTGTCAATAATTCTTTAATTAACATCAAATACATATTGAGGCATATCTGAAACAAATTCTGCTGTAATTGTATAACTACTGATGATCAATAACTGGAAGCACCAATTATTAGTTAATCTGTTAGGAATAGACAGATGACTTAGCCGTAACGCCTTATTACGCCACTGCGACTCCTTTAAGCCCATTACTATGCTGCTGAAGCAGGTATTTTTAGGAGAAAAAAAATGCCTGAAAGTGGCGGCTAAGCCGTTTGACATAAGCCTGTAAGCAAAATTAAAGCAAAATAATTTCATGACATGTTCAACCTCCCATTCATATATAAATATACCCAAATGAATGTAAAACTGGTATTTATGTATTTACATACCTTTATACATATTACCCTAAGAATGTGAAACCAAAAGCAATAAATTTCCCTAATAAAATTCTAAGACCCACAAAAATTATAAATTATATTCAACATAAATTCACCCCATAGACTTTTATTTTAATGACAGTTTTCCACCACCAACTTGAAAAAAAGTTGATAAGATTCATCATCAACAATACTTTATTGACACCATAAACATGAAACCCTGTCAATGTTATTGCGCAAATTTCGAAAGATAAACCAAATCGGCGCCAAACCTCAACAAAGTAAACAACAATCTCGCATTATTACATCGATTGCATACACTTAACAAGCTTCAATCCAAACTAAAAATCACCAAAAAAAAAAAAGAAAAAACTTTCAATTTCTAAAATTTACTACCACAACCGAAACACAAGACATAAAAAAACAAAACGAAATCGCTCGTAAACAAAACGCTATCACCATAATTATCATCTAAACTGTAATTAAACCAACGACACCATTTTGCGCCAAGTTTAACTTATGAAACCTCAGCACGAACGAACCTTATCCCACACAACAACAACAAAAAAATTCTTAATTGAGCAATCATAGCCACGGTACGATAAGAAAACCTTTACGACACTATATTTTCCATGGATAAGTAAGGAAAAAAACGATCACTTATTATGCGAAAATAAAAAGATGATCGGCATTTGACCAGTCGCAGCAATTTACCATCGAGTCGAAGAGGAAAAAAGATTCCTTCAATGATTTAAAGCTTTGATTAGCCATGAAACCGACGAACCGTAAAAGTTTATTACACCGCTGGCCGAACATTTCTCTCTGCTCGTCCTTCTTCTTCTCTCGTGGCTATTGGTGCTGAAAGGATTGCGTGTTGTACTCAAATGAATCTTGGGCTTGGTAGGGCGAAACTATTCAATTATTCACTGCTTGCACAATCATTTTAACTCATCCGATGACAAGTAAATTCAATAACCAACACAAGCATAACACAATCAAACTCTTGTTGCAATTACAAAATGCCCAATTAACTCCTTGAGTACTGCCAACGACGACTTAAGCCTAATTAAGCAGGTTGAAAGATCCCCATCAAGGAACGGGTGTTTGACTAAAGGTGGTTTCTATCTCTTTGGGCTTCTTCCAATGGGGCCCAGTGTAAATCATGTGGAATTTCCCACTCGACCCTAAAGGCAAACATTAAAAATGGGCCTGGGCGAGTGGTGTGTTATACGACTTGTTAAATCACAAATCCCTTCGCTCTACAAATTCCTCTGAGACGTTTTAAAACTGGTTTTCGTATGGATATAAACGAACGATACGAGTCTTCTTATCGATGGCATTCATCTTGATAGAAATTGTCAGTTAGCGCCACTGCGCGTATATATTTTATAATAAATATTATTAATAATTTTTTTGCTGCACATTTATTGTGGTTATTGGGCTAAGTAAGCCATATTTGTCTTAATTCAGCTGCGGGGGGTAATGAAAATTAACTGGACCTAACTTGTTTTCTAATAAAATTGATTGACCAACATGTTACGAGGCAAAACAGGGCAATACAAACAGCCACAAATAATTGGCTTTCTTAAAGTAGTGGTGCATACCTAAAATACGTAAATGATCTAATTTAATAATAACTAAATAAAAAAGATCTTAAAATTTGAATTGTGTAACTGAAGTTATTCTTATTGGCAGGGAAATGTAATTCTGTCGCTGTTTGATTCTATTGAGAAGCATTGCGTATTTATAATGCTTTAAGTATTGAACGTTTACAAGAGCACCAAAGGACTATGCATCTATTTTTTATACACGTAATGTGATTATTATAGAGTAAAGAAAAAAATTTAAGGTGAGCATCGAAAACACCGAATGCAGTCAATCTTTAAAACAGAAACTGTTTACTTCTTTAGTCTCGTACCATGAAACTGAAATGTAGCTTTTACAATAAACATTTTCTGACATCTGAGATGTAATGTCACATATCAAAAGCCACTTTTATCACTAAATAATTTTGGAGAGATTCGATTTGCTCTCAGTGCTTAGGATAGATTTTTCAAAAGTATTTCATTGTATAATGCGTGAAATAATATTTGCTGATTTACAGTAGGATATTCTCTGGCCTTCTGTGAATCGATCATTTAAGCAATTAGTTTAGATAGTGCACATTGTAAGCAAAGTAAAACAAAAAAATAAATTTTTTTTTAAATGAGCCTAGTTGTGATAGTGGTAAAATTGATTTTTTGGGAAAAATAAGTGGCAGTTCTTAGGAAGAAACTTTAAGCCGTTAGTCCCCTTTTCAGATGATAATCCTTGCAGGTTAAAGATCCCCAGAGTGGTCGAATTTCTAGGACGAGTGCTCGCCCCCAAGCATCAGTGTTTAGCTGAGTAGCAGAAATAAGGCTCTCGTTAAATAACTATTCTTGGCAATAAGCAAGGAAACGAACCAAGCTATTTGTTTACATCTAGTAAGCAAACTGTTTCCACCCAATATATTTAATAGTTTTCAACATTTAAAACTTTTAATATTTTAATTGAGTTTTAGTTTTATGCCATACATTTGAATATAAAATAAAAATAAAACTGAACCAAACACGAAAAATTCTAAATTCTGAATGCAGCTAATGTCTTCAATGATGATGCACTAATTATATTCTGCAATTTAAAATTCTGAGCCTTTAAATAATCGTAGAAGACTAAGTTAACCCAAAAAAAAATTATTTGAAATGTTCCTCGTTTAAAAAGACAAATAGAATTTAGCACTGCCAGCAGCTGCTAGAAGCATACAGAACACGGCTAAAACATAAATACAAAACAAATCACAACAAAACTAAACCTGACCAACCTAAAGCAACATAAAGAAAATAAGATTTTATAATGAGCAAATGATCCCAAAACAAGAGCCAAAGAAGTAACAACCCAATCTATTGAATAAGAATGATTGGTTTTCATTCTTAATTGTCTTTATAATTAAAAATTAAATTTTAACTTTTTATTACAAAACTAATTAAATTTAGTAGATTTATTGACTTTGAAAGTTATTTGTTCTCGTTGTTTACAACATTAAGGTTTAGTGCACTTTTTGCACCCTTTCAGTTCATCAATTACTTTATATTGTAAAATTAAAATTTTTATTTATTACAACAAAAAATATATTTTAAAAATCGAATTCACATTTTATTCGTAAAACAACCTCAAATTTTATTATGTTGACATTTAAAAAGTACACAAAAAATATATTTAAACATATAAAACAAGTTTTATGTGAAAAACGATTTTTCAGTCATGAAAAAAGATGGGGTTTGCGAATTGTGTATTTTTTACGGGGTCAATTTTGTGTCGCTCGTGACACCCCCTCTACAATAAAATGATCACAGCCAGCATGAGTCATCGCAGTAAATATGGCAGTAAAAAGCTCGAGGGTTATCGTTGAAAATCTCAATAAACGTTCAAATGACGCTCCCTCTCGCGCCGTGTTTCATACGTAAAATACATACGCATATCACAATAAAACAAAAACAATGTCAAGATTCCTCAATGTCACTCTTAACTCGTATTATTCGCACTAATGTCTGATAAGCTTCCAGGTGCATTGAATATATTCTAAACCCTCTTTAGCATTCGTTATTCAATTCCGCTCGTGCTATTATTGATATTAGAGCTGGCGACGTGTTACTATGGTTACAACGGATGCTGTGACTCGTTATCTGGAAACCGGAAGAAAGACGAGTTGGGTTGATATATATTTAAACAGGTGAAATATTCTTATAATAATGGGAAATCCTCTTAACGTCAAAATTTTCCGAATTTAAAAAAGAAGTTAAGCCATGAGGAAGAGCAAATTTGAAAATTATTTAAAGTGTAATTAAAATTTTATGAATTAAATTTAGACTTTATAATTATGTAGCAAAAATTTTTTTTTTAAACAATAACTCAAAATAGTCATTTAGCGACACCTCGAGTCGGTATTAGTATTTAGGAAATCCAAATTTAATTGGAAATTTAAACCAGTGCTGCCACCTCTCGACAAGATTAGGATCAAATATCGATCCAAAATTGTTTCCAAGACAATTCAGCCCTCTCATGGCAATTTCCACGACTAAATTTCAAAAAGACTGTAACGTAACTCCATCTATTGTTTATGTGTAAAAATAAAATATTAAAAAAATAAATATAAAAAACTCACATTTTTTTAAAAGAATAATTAAAACACAAACACTAAAAACAATTCTAAAAAATTAATTAAAAACTTAAAATTCCATACAAAAATTAACCAAAACCTTTAAAACATTAAAAACATAATTAAAAATAATTTTTCATTAAATTATTCAATTTAAAAAAAAAAAACCTAAAAAAAAAAATTAAATTAATCTAAAAATCCTTTCAATTAAAATTAAACGAGGCTTTTATATCAGCTTTTCGCACCTGTTTCTCAATATTGATATTGATTTTCAAAATAGACCAAATAAAAGAAAAGCGCAAATGCATAAAAAAATCCAACTTAATAAAATCAAAATTGCAAATTCAAAAAATGAAATCAAAACTGCAAAATTAAACCATTCGGCTCAAAAACGGGCCCTTAAATCGTTCCCAAATTGCGCACCCTTAAACAACCGCACGAATGTTTTTAATTAATCACACTTTTAAATCCGACAAAATAATAAGACGAAACGTGCATTTAATCTGAACGTAAAATCAATTCAACCCTATCGTGTAATGAGGGAATTGGGCATCCATAAGGGACCAATACACCGCCATTTCTCCATTTAATTAACACGTTGAAAAAGAAAACAAATGCCCAGATCTTTATCTCACTTCGCCCGCCAAACATTTATTTCCAAATGCTCGTTTATCATCATCGAGCGCTGCAGTAACCAGACAAACTTCTTCCATCCAAACTGATAAAAAAGAAGAGAAAAAAAAACCCGAGGATGTTTTTATCCTCGGATCGTTCATTCATCCATCGTTTGCCTGCTGGAAATTTCCACCCACCTCAAACAAATCCGATCGCGCTAACGACGGCGACAATCACGGTCGCAGCGTGAGAAATTGCGTTTCGTATCACTCAGTCCATTAGTCAAACGCATGAAGAGAAGGCAAAGGAAAACGAGCCATGTGAGAAATTACGAAGCGCGCAATAGGCTTCAACGGTCTACACCCGCGTGTTGCGTAGAAGGCGCATTGTACGCATCGGCGGGCAGCGCGAGTATAATCACGGGGTTCGCTGCTGTCGTACATAAACCAGCAATTATTTTTTTTACTTTTCAAAATATTTGATACGGAGATTTAACTATTGACAAAATCATTCTTAATAAATCCGAAAATAAATTTCAAAAATGACGGAAACCATTTTTTTTAACGTTTTATCTCGAGCGTGTACTTGGAGTAGGAAAAGGAATTGTATTACAAACAGTTGCCAACTTCCTGCCAATATCAAATGTGATGTGTAACTGGAGTAAAAAAAAAAAAAAATTCGAATTCCTATTTAAGTGAAAATATATTTTTAAATAAAAATCTTTTAAAAAAATCAATTTTATAATTGTAACGAATAGAATGCATTAAATGTAATAATAAACCATATACCACGATCCAGCACAAATCCCAGCAAACAACTCATTAGCAAGAGATGACACAAAAGGAAAATGCATTTCACCTGTGTATCATATAATAAATCCCGGACTCGGCCGTTCTGGCCTCGTGCGATAAATCAAGAAAATATACGAGCGCGAAACCCCATTCTCATCACATCCGCTACACTTTCTCCACTTTTACTCATCCAACCCAATTTATTGACTGCTTAACAAAGGTCACACACATCCAACCAACCAAGCCCAAACGGCACGACGCAGCCGCAGTTTACCGCTCCTCGCTCCGAATGCCACAGGTTACAATCATAAAAGGCCGTAAGAAAGTCGAGTCCGGTGTCGACAAAAGCCTACCGCTACTTACGCAACGATTCGGGATTATCTTCATAAATAAGGTGAAATTTGAGGATCGCTTGTCGAGCCATCATTTACAACTGATCGACTCGAAGATAGCGACTATTCATTCGCTATCTTAAAATATTGTTACTGACATTTATTCACTGGAGGTATTAGATAACGCACTCTTCTCCATGCATTATTGTTATTATTTTTTAAATATGGCATTATTAAAGTCGAAAACAAAAGAGGTTTGATGCGAGGTTACTATTAGCGCGAGCCATTTATTTACAGCACTCACTCTACGAGGCTTTATAGCAATGAGTGATTGTCAGGTGTAATCAACTTTAATATACTCTGCTCGCGTCTACAGCGTAACTCAATGAACCACTCCTTTCGTTCCATTTTAAGGGAAGACACCTTTAATGTTAAAAAGTAGACTCTATAATAACGAGCAGCAAAGAGTTGCTGCTTAACGTGTTTCTCAGAGATAAGAAATGTCCAATTTCATTTTATTAAAAGGGCGGAGCATGGAAATTATAATTTTCTCTCGCGCTTATTATTATTATTATCTTGTTATTTACAGAGGTTATTTCAAGTTATCCAAATAGTTATTACAAGTTCAGGATACAGATTTAATGAACTTAGTCGAAGCTTGAAATTTTGCACTGATGGCCAATGATTGTATCGATTTTATTTCTGTTGAGTATGATGAAAACCCTTTTGTTTATTACTCGTTTAATCAGTAAAGCCGAAGCTTGGATTAATTTGTTTAACAAATTTTTAAATTATTCACTGATTTTTAGAAAATGAGAAAAATGAGTCGGCTTTGAATAACAGCATTGCCATTTCGTTTTTCTTGTTGTAATCCCAAACGTGGCATCAATTCGAAGTTAGAAGAGTTGGATATTGGGTAGGATTTATTTCTGATATCGATAGGCTCGAGTTTGGGGACTCGAGTGTGCGACCTACATCCCACTACGCAAAGTCCGCTTATCTGACTGATCGAAATGGGATGGCCACAGTGTGTTACAATCATCTTCTTTCTGGTTTTTATCCTCACGGCGAGTTACTGTCGGAAGGGTCAGTTCGTCCTATACTAAGGCGATGGGAATATTTTATGGAGCGATATGGGTGGGTGTCTGAGTTCTTATACCTTTTAGTGCATTTCTACTCCCCCCATTTAATTCATCGAGTTCTGCGGACAGAAATGTCCTTCCGTGTAGCACAACATCCATCCACAAGAGGTCATTTTATTGGAACGGTTCCAAGTCAGGCAGAGATCCACTTCCTTATTGATTTACAGACCAAACTCGTACATTATTGGAAAAAATGTGGCCAAGTAGGATGACAAGCAAATAATGTAAACTCGAAAACAAATTCTTGTTTCTAGGAGATTTTCAAGAGAAAAAAAAAAAAAATATTTTTCAATTTCAATTTTAATTTCACGATTTAAAATTATTTAAAAAAATTTTTTTATTAAATTATTTAAACAATTTCCTCCGAATTCAATATAGCCAAACTCGTAGAGCGAGTAAAAACATGATTCTCATAGAAATAATAGTATTTTCTAGTTTAAAGACGGTATTAGACGAGACAGACAACGAAGAAACTTTCACTTATTTTTTAAGATGTGCGAACCAAAAGTGCATTCCTCTTTCCCTACTCTCATTTAATGGCGGATCAGTGAGTTTAAAGAGACCATTTCCTCTCCAAGAATGACCCAGATGGATCAAAAGACACCCTCGGGAATTCGCCTTCAACTTCCGCTTCTTCTTTTTTCCCCCTTCCAAACACCTTCCTTCTACTACTGTCTCGTAGTATGTCATTACAAATTCCTTCTCGCAGTCCACATTCCCCCTGCTTCAACATTATGGAATAAAAGATAAAAAGAGAAATGTTAGCATATGTTCCTCTACTACTAAAAGTACCCCCTTTGGTTCGTTGAATATTGTTGGGAGTTTTGAAATAAAAAAAAGTGTATGGATTAAGTTAATATCGCAATTTTTGTTATTGAGGATTTTCACTCAGGAATTTGGTGTCGTAAATTTTTTTTTCTTTCACCAATCCAAATGTTATGTAGCTGGGAACAATTTTTCCCCCTTTTTTCTTATCCTCACAGTTTTATGGCTCGCCAGTTTTTCCGTATAAAATAATAGGTTGGGCTTGAAGAGTCGGGTCACTTTTGTGTGCGAGTGTAATATTTTTCAGTACGAGTTTAGTCCTAACCTGATATTTATTATGGCCTACGTTAAAGAAAGGGTAGCATAAATCAAGTTTTTATTATAAGAATTTTATACACGTGGAATTCAATAACAGACTGGTTCCATGTAAATTTTTTAAAAAAAAATTTAAATTATTTTTGAATTTCTTAAAATTCATTTTATTTCAATTTCAATTTTTAAATTGAATAAAGTAACATTGAATAAAATAAAATTTGTAATTCATATTTTATTCATTATTCTCAAGTGCTCATTTCACGCATTGAAAGTAAGCGAAAGATGAAATAAATTATAATAAAAAAAAATTATTGAGCAGATGCAAAATCATCAATAAATATTATTTTGATCACCAACTTCAAAACCATGTGATTGGAAATGCACATACGAAGAGAATCTTGAAAGCAATTCAGTTATTCTTCCTGGTCGATATAGTGAAACGCATTCATCCACCCACCAATGCTTTTTTTCTATCGAGAAGGAAAAGAATTTTTTTTAAACTTAAGTGGCGTGACGAACTGTTCGAAATGAGTGAGTTTTAAATTGACATTTGGTGCAGTGACAGATGAAAAAGAAGTGAAGAGGATAGAAAAATTAAATTGCCAGTCACACAAGTGCACTTTCTTGCCACTTATTTCCTTAATTATAAATCGTAAATCATTTTAGTCAACACAAAATAACCAGTCAATGTAACAGCGAGTGCACACACTGCCTTGTTTGATTGAGTTTTCCACTATCGAATCGCACGAGAAACACTTGCAACATCATTGTCGTCATTTGTCAAATAGGAATTGACGGAATGAAAAGAGGAAATGATTGCGAATCAAGTCTAAGAGAATATATATGGTTGCAGGAAACCAGTTATAAAACTCGTTCATGCACGTTCAACATAAGTAGTCTTAAATGGATAAAAATATCTCGTCATTGCATTTGATATGTAAACTACAAATCCTCAAAATAACACAATAATAGCAAATGGCATTAAAACCATGACTGATAATATAACTGCCAGTCATAATTTAGCACTTCCAGACTATGCAGTTAGAGTAACTTGACTAAAGCCATACCAAAGTGTCATAATGACTGCATTCAATGCTCTGATTGCTGTTTTCCGAAGTTGACATTGGTAGTTTAAGTCTAGTGATTAGCAGTATTCACATCTTTGAGCTAAATTCTGGATTACAG
Organism: Henia vesuviana; assembly: GCA_034696185.1. Taxonomy (NCBI): domain Eukaryota; kingdom Metazoa; phylum Arthropoda; class Chilopoda; order Geophilomorpha; family Dignathodontidae; genus Henia; species Henia vesuviana. The sequence goes on along the minus strand of JAQFZU010000705.1, from coordinate 10,665 downwards.
CACTTACCTTGTATATTACTGACCTTGAAAAACCCATGTTCCAATTTAGAAAACTTTTTTCAGTATTGGCTAACCTCAGTTCTGTTTTAGAGTGATTGCCAAGTGCTCGACAAGCACTCACTACTATTTTTTGATATGCATTGTCGGTATGTCTCTGCCGTCACATCTCATGAACTGCCATTCATTGATTATATGTACTTCACGGCCAAGTTTCGTTTTTCATCCATATTTTCTTAATATAGGTTGTCTTTATGTGGGTTACTTTCCACTCTGTGTGCATTACTTAACTCAATAGTTGCTCGTGCGATCCAGCAGTATGTATTGGCAAGCACTCTAAAAGAGAATTTGTCCCTGGGCGAAGTTAGAAGTTTGTTTAGAGAAAGAAACAATGAAGAATTGATCTCTTCATATAAAGAATGACAGAAGGTGGTTCCTTGTTTGGATGATTGTCATTGCACATTAAAGATCTCCAGAATGACAAATTTTCCAAGAGAAGAGCGTGTCTCCTTCTTTATTATTTAGCACTAAAGCTGACGGTAGAAATAAAGCTGACCTTAAATACTCTTCCCCCAATAAGCAAAAAACTATATTATTTTCAACCTAAAATTGACTAATAACAAATACTGACAAAAAAACTGATTTTACTTAATTAAATTAGTTTTTACTCATAACTTCTTTCATAATCAGTCATGACAAAATTTTTAGTATCAAAAACTTCTTAATCATTTATAGGTTACATCTATTGATCTGTATATCCGATACATTTTTTCAAACCCCAAATTGACCCCCAACTTCTCTTCTCCCTTCTAATAAACCATATACGACCACTTTCTCTTATCCCAACCGAAGATCCCAATTTACTGCCTTACATTAACTGCACTAAAAATCTGATAGTCGAGGGGTAATAATAGCACGTTATCGACCATAATTCTTTTCATACGGATGTCTTTGATGGCTACGCAACAGCGCCGAATCTCGCGCATTCTTCTATCCGATATGCCGCGCCTACGATGCTTGGTCGTGTTCCGCTTCCGAACAAGTTATTCGCTCAATCAGTTGCGGTTTGCTCATAATTCATCAAGAAAAAGAGACGGAGGAAGGCGTGGGAGTGGCGTAGGATTTAGACCATTTCCTTCTCACATCTCAGCTCCTATTACACGCGTAAGATTTGTTCGCAAGTACCATTTGGTGGCGATGGGGCAGTTTTCAACAACTGCCACATAGGGACTGGCCACACGAGCAAAAGCACTTGGCTAACGCCTCCTCCAGGTTCCTTTATGACATATGACCGTACGAGAACCTCCATGAAATGTATATAAATTCTACCGTGTTTGACTTTACACATTTCCCTCGCTGGCAATTCAATAACATCATCAATAAAAAGAAATACGAGTGTTTCGTGTCTACTTACATATTTCATGAAAAGTGCAATTTAATATCTCCAACACTAAATGTATAAAATATTTGAATATACAATTTTTTATATTTTATTTACTTTTATTTTAAACAATAAAATTGAAATTCGAAGGTCAATTTTTAATGTGTCCTTCGATTAAAGTTTTTTTTTAATTTTTTCTTTTTCGAGGTCATTTGAGAGTAGATAATTAAGGTTCGTTTAATAACTGACTGGTGTGGTTGATTGATGCTACAAGGGCAAGTTGCATATGGTTGGTTAATAACTGTATGTGCTAAATAAAGATGTTAAAGTGCGATTTACCCCAGGCTCTAACTAATCACTTCATACGGGGTCGGTCGTGACCCTAATATGACTAACACGAGTTTTATTAATAGAACAAGATACGGTGATGAGACAGCACATTTTTTTTCTTTTCCCATTTTCCAATTCCGAACCCCAGTCTTAAATTGAGATTTAGAGTTAAATAAAATTGAATTAAATTAATAATCGTCTCATTTTTTAATTATAGTTATTAAAATTAGTCACTGCTTTCACATGACACAAGGTTTATGTTTATGATTTATGACATAAATCGTGATAAACTATAAAAATTCCTATTTATTTCTGTTTTGCTGGTAATTACTATACAATTACATAGTTAGTTAACGCTATACTTCTATTCTGCTTTTTATTCTCAACAAAAAATCTAAGATTTTTTTTGTGAAAATAATTCTTTGATGTTTTTGCGCTCTTTCCAAAACAAAAATTTTTTTCGTCAAACTATATTTAAAAAAACAATTTCCGCATAAATTCTATAAATAGAAAAAACGCAAAATATCTATTAATTCCACTATCACTTTTAGCAAAGTGGTTAAAAAAATAAATTAGTAAATCCAATTTTTACTCTCGTGTTTATTATCGACTTAGTACACGCGATTATTTCTTTCGCCTTTAATGATAAAACAATAAAAGCAACTTCCACGACTCTTTTTAATTCCCTTTTTTTATTTCCTCAAACAACAAAAAAAACAAGTAAAAAAATTAGGCTTAACTCCTCAATAAAAAAAATCCTCAGCATTAAACAAGCAGAAATACAAACTCGCTTATTAAAAACGATAAAATATAGTCCAATATCAGTCCACCACTAGCTTTTACAGAGCAATTCTTCGGTCTTGGAATCATAATTGTATTAAATAAATAATAAAAAAAAAAAAAAAAAAAATTATTTCCAGGAAATCCAACAGAAATCAATCTGAAGCCAGCTGTAATTACGCCTATAAAATGAATGTGAAGTTGGCGAACAGCTTAGTTTTAGTAGAATCTATAAAATAAGAAAGAAAAGAATCTCGAGCCATTATATTTTGCGTAGCTGCCAAGAGAAAGGAATCGTCTCTAATTGCTTTAGACATTTCAAAGTGTCAAAAGTGAAAAGGGAAATTGACCAAGACCCATTTAAATGCACGCCTAAACCAATTTAATTCCTTTACAAGCTCAGTTTGAAGCGTGAATATATATTTATATAAGCCTTAGCAAGATTGTCCGTATCAACGCTCAGATTTCATGACAAGCGCTCGTTTGGACTGAGCGCAATTAAAGCTCACCTATTAAAGCAATGGCCACTAAATTGTTATCATTAGCGCACAAATAAACATTTGAAGCAATTTTTAATGCAAAACAGGGTCCTTAACTGCCTTTTCATAGTGCTCGCGTCAGAGGGATATTTATAAATGCCTTTTCCTTTCGAACGCAGGCAAAAAATTGGATAATAAATTGTCAGCTTTCAACTCCTATAGATGTTCGATACCGAAATGTTGTATACATTAAATTGTTTTATTTTATTTGCATTGGTGTAAATTATTTATTTTCGTGTCAGATGCATGTGGTGCAGAGAAATAAAAAATGAAAAATTTTATTTTTTAAAAAATATTTTAAATATAAATTTTTATTATAATTCGATTATTCTTGAACGGTTTGTTCATTGTGATGTATATTTACTAATTAGAATTTCTCGATAAACTCACCGAGCTGAAAGTAAATGTTGAGAATAGTAACGTTGGACTTTAATTGGTGCGCTTAATGTATTTTACGCTCTCTCGGAGTCGAGTGAATAATTAGTGTTCAGCATCAGGAAACATTTTTGAATAGCATGTTATGTAAAAAGTCTCGAAGGATGGATTACATAAATTAAAAATAATTTATTTTCAAGAATAATATTTATAATAAGAAAATATTTCAATTATTCCACGCAATCCCTTTAAGCTTTACCTTTGACTTCCAACACATCAATTGGCGAAAAATAAAGAAAATTGACAGGTTTTGGCGTCTTTCATCAATTGATAGGAAAAAAACATTTCAAAATAGCCTAAAAGATCATTTTTCACTCGCCCACGTTAGTATATTCCATATAACCACCGTCGGTTCGTTTCTTTCTACTTGAAAACCGCTCAATCAAACTCGCGCCAGACCAAATTCAGACCAAAGAAAATTAAGAAAAATAAAAAAAAAAAGTTTTGAATTTCAAATTGTCTCACAAGCCGAAATGTAAAATATAAAAAGCGAATAAACGTAGATATGTAAATAGGAAATTTAAATTAAGCATTTCCCAATCGACTCGCATTAAATGCAATTACCACAACCCAAGAGATGAGAGGTGCAACATCATCATTAAGCGAATCAGTTGCAAATCTTTATGTATGAAGCTTAGGGAGCATTTCAATTAGGGATTAAAGCAACTAAAATTATGTTAACTCACAAAGACATTTTTATTCATAAATTTAAAAAAAAAATTTTTTTAAAGCAAAAATAAAAAATTTACTATCATCAATTCCCGCAATACGTTTTTATAGTGGATAAGATTTATATAACAACTTTATTTCCATACATTTTATACCAAATTTCCTCTCTTTTATACATATAAAAATCCGAATCCTTTACGAAACGAGCTGATGCATTATTTATGGGCATACGATTCTCTCAGCCGGAATGACCAGTCGTGTTGTGTTTCCATGGTTGTAAAGTGGACATGCGCATCGACTAAGACGAAAACGGTTGTCTTTTGGGGGAGTCATTACTCAATTTGGACGTTTGGCCACTCGAATAGACTCACAAAACACCGAATGAAATCAGCAATTACAAATAAGCGTCACAGAGATTAAATGGAATTTTGTTTTCAATTGGATTGAATTGAGATTTATTTTTTAAAATTAAATTTAAGAAATATTTTTAGTTGGGAAAATAAACAAGGAAAGACTGGTGCAGTTAAAAATTGACCCTTCACTTGCTCGGTCGAGCACGAACACGTGGAACCCATTGGAGCTTTGAGAAGAGCCATCGGCGCAAGGCCACACAAGCACAACTTTTGACCTCGTTGGGTTTGGAATGTTGGCCGAAATTCTCTCAATGCACTAGGAAGTGGCCAATTACATTTCACTAGTTCAATTTTGTTCTGTATATACACTGGAAAGAGAGATAAGAGTTTGGTTGCGAAGAAAGAAATCAATAGGGATAAAATAAAATCATGACCTGCAACGAAAGTCTTCCTTGGGCAATTGATTAAATTGATGCGACATCCGGAAAAAATTGTGTCGAAACAATTGATTAAATCAGAGAATAAATTTAAGAAAAATTTTTTTCAAAATAAAATTTCAAAACTTCGTGTTCGAGGAAAGCAATTTGAAGGCGACTGTAATATCGAGGTGAAAGGGTTAAACTCGAAGAAAGTTTTCTGAGTCGTGAGAAAAATTATTTTCTAAACAATTTAAAGGAAAAATATGTTAAAGCAAAAAAACTAATTAAATTTTTCCAATTTCAAATGTTATTTTAAAATATTAATTATCCTATTCAATTATTAAATGTTTATTGAATATTTTAAAACATCAAAAAAATGGTAATTGAATTTTTATTTGTTAAACCTGTTTTAGAAAATCAATTTCAACTAAAAAAAAAAAAATGAAAACAAAAAACAAAAATAAAAGCTTTTCCAAAATCCAGTCTTTGTGAGTATCACTAATGGTCTTTATTGAGCCAATTCGTATCAATTGAATTTCCCTTGTCCAAGAAACTCGGAATAGAATTTTGCAACCACACACTTTGCAGTGCCAATCAAGTGAATGTGGTACAACGACAGGCCCTTTCGAGCTTGTCACATCAATACAATCCACACCGAGCACGATTGCAACTATCTCCAACGCGCAGAGAAAACAAGCCGACGTTCGCCAATCCTTTGCTCATTCATGCCCGCTCCCATTCCGATAACAACGCGGAGAAAACGAGTTTTACAGCAAAATAAAAATAAGCGCAGATTCTACCAATACCCATACCCTCTTAACCTATTGAAAATCGATTGCCAGTGCGACTTTATACAAATCGCTAAATATTTTATCCAAAAAAAAAAAAAATACAAGTAAACTGGAAAAAGCTTTTTTCATTTTAAAATTTAAAAATTTAATATAAAATTATTTGTTATTGCAATGTCCAATGAAAAATTTAAATTATTCAAAAACTCATTTTCTTGACCCTAAAAAAAAAATCAACAAAAATAAAAAAAAAACCAATGAACAAGTTTTTTCCACGGTATATAAACAAACGATTGCAACATTCATATATCGGCTGCACCCGAGTTCCGAGAAAAGGAGACAGAGAGGAGAAAAAAAGAAAAAAGTAAATAAATGGCTGAGGCTCTTGACAAGATCTCGTCGAGCCACTGACAAGTTCCGTACTCCGGCAGGGAATGCACGAGCCAATAGCACAAAGTCTCCACTGTCTGTTTGTATACGTCCGAGAATGAGCGAATGTCAGATTTTATCGATCAAATATGTTTTTTCTATACCCACACAACCCTAAGTCTCATCTATTGGCATTATGATTGATGTGATCCAGCCAAGAAAATGAATTTGAAACCTTGCAATGTCCCATGCTATAAATGTAAGGCACAATTCGCGTCATTTGATCTATAACCCACAAGAGACATAAGATAAATGACTTTTTTTTTTAATTTAAAAAAAAAATAATAAAAAATAAAAATAAATAAAGGGTTAATCATTTCACACTTTATTTTCAAAAAATTTTTTTAAAACTATTTTTTAATAAAATTTATTTTTTAAATTTTTTCTATATTATTTCTTACTCAAACGTGAATCTGGCACTTGGCTTCCATCAAAACATGTTATTTGACTGCGATCTTATATTTTTTCCATTTCTCTCACAAACCAATCGATTTCGAGATGGATAATACAAAAGTAGCACGTTTAATATATCACTCACTCACAAACAACTGGAAACAGTTTTCAACAATTTTTTTCACTTTCCGTTTCTATATTATGTTTGTTTATCTCCTCAAAGCATTTGATCGAATTTTTTTTATGGAAAATCTAGTACAATATTAACTATCAAATGGCAGGAAATTGCGACGAAATGAAAAGCGAATTATTGATTTTTAAGCTTGTGAGAGTACATTTGTTTGAGGGAGGTCCTTAATTAGAAAGGGTTTAGAATTTGACATTGATGAGATAGGGAGGGTTTTCCCTCTCCGGCTTTATACAGTACAAACAAGAAGCAACGACTAACGGAATTAACACTATCCACTAATGACATGTCTTAACCGCAGACTGGAGATCGCACGCAATAAGCGAAAACTCTTAAGAAAAAATAGAAATAATAAAAAGAAATATTTTTTTTTTATTTTCCCCTTCAAAAATGCTTTCATTTAGATGATGAAGATAGATAAACCTTTCCACGTAATTTCAGCTTAACACGCACCTCAACCATTTGCCATATTAAATATTCGAATTCCACTCATTTCTCTTTACATAAAAAAGAATATTTTTTAATCGCGTTATACCACACGTTCCGTGCGGATTTAAAAACCGTTAAAAACGATTTTTTTTACGGGCTCATTGCCGTAAAGATATTTTAAGAAAAAAATGGTGGTTCGAGCTTGTCCTCAAAATACTAAATCGACTTCCCACGATTCTCATTCTCGACCATTTTCACGACATTCAAACGAGCGCATAAAAATCTTACACAACCCATCACCTTTCACTGAAGCAAATCTGACTCGAAGAAACAGAACTCTTTGCCTCACTGATTTCCTTATTCACTCAATTCCTCTCCCTTAAAAAAAAATAAAAAAAATAAAATGCAAACTAAGACCTTGTTTAATCCAACGTAACGAGCAAAAAAAAAATTTCCGAGTTTTTAACTCGATTTATAAATGCCTTAGAAATATTCACAAAATGAAAAAAAAATTAAAAGAAAATTAAGTCGAGATAAATGTTTAAAAAGATAATCTTTAAAGAGTAAAGTAGCGCCATTATTTCAAAATAAATAGAATCAGCGAAGCAAAAGTGATTTGCCGAGACGACACAAAGGAAAAGTCTTTTAGAAAACCGCGCACAAACTTCTCCAATTGTGTCGAACAAATCTGCGATGTGGCAGTCGACAAATTTCGTGGGATTTTTCTAATTTTTTTCCGTGTTAATTACAAAACCCGAATCACTTTGGCCTCGTCTACTAACATCTGCTTCATTTCCCATCGCCCCAATTCCGGCTGCACACAAATATACACCGTGGCAAGTTCATCGCATGCAAAGCACCTTTTATGGGCTACTTAAGACTGGCATAACAAAACAAGAAGGCTGAGAAGGAAATCCCTTCTCAGCCACTTGAAATCTGTTAGCATTTTCCCTTTATTAGTTTTGGCCGAGCCCCACGTTTAATCCCCCGTTCACGACTTCTCACGGGAGCAAAAGGCGCAGCACCGAAAAAGCATTGCGCGAAGCCTTTTCATTTGCACTGCCAAACCAACCCCACCCACGTTCCGTGAAATAATTTCACCCATCTTGTGCACGTATCGAGACCATGTTTCACATCGACCCGAGTTGTAAGAGCTCTCTAGGGAGAAATATATTTACATTAGCATGGGACTTTATCATGCCTTAATTTCTAACCCGCGTCATCCACCCATAGACTCGTGCATCACCACTGACCTTCCAATTGCACATGCACCTTTTGTACTGTTTGTGATAAATGGAGCTGATGTTGCTATCTGATCAAAATGGGTGGCCCTTTATTTATAATTCATGTGTATGTACATATATATGTTTTAGACTAAGCGAAATTCAATTTTTACTGTGAATTATTGGTGATCCAATTGGTGTTTGGAGAAGTATTTAATGAGTTTGATGCACGTTAAATCTCTATGAAATAAATAATTAAAATTGATTGAAATTGTCAATAAATATCAATGTTTGTTTTGAAAATTTGGTTTTGAAAAATATATTGAGTTTTCTAATGATTTTCGCAATGCACTGAAAGGCGGTTTATATAATTTGCATTTTAATCGTTTAATGCGAGTAATAAAAGAATTTTACGTGGCTGCGGTTGCATTTTTAAAACTCACAAAGTTATATTTAGTTTTCGATATTTTGAAAAAGAAAATTTATTAAATTCAATTCAAACATTTTTCAATAACGCGATTTTAAATTGGTAAAGTCTCCTAAATCGCTATTTGAAAGCATAAAACTCCTTTGATTTTCAATTTTTTTTTCACTCCCATTTGCTCCGTTCTGTTCACGCGATCGACATTTTTCTTCATATTTCAATGGCATTTCAACACAGAAAAAAAAAATGCCATAAACTCCGTTTTAAGATTTCCCCAGTTGAACTTAGGACAATCACTGGTGGTGAAAATGATTGGTTCAAAAACTGGAATTCGAATTAACTCGATTTAAAGAGTATAAAAACAATCAAAATGCATTTAAGTTCATTTTTGATTTACAATAAAAAATTTAAAATAAAAAAATAAAATCTCTACTAATTAGCAAGCAAAGGGTTAATTGGGAGATTATAAAAAAAAGGTTATTAAAACGGACTAAGTATTATTATTATTATAATCACTTACCATATTTTGGCAGTCACCAATATTGCCCTCATTGCTTGCCTTCAGATATAAACCATTTACAAGATCCTCCTGAAATAGATGTGTATTTTATAGTGGCCTCAGTTCAATTTATTCAAATTTCTATTCTAAGCTTTAATTTATAAATTCAAATTCAAAAAATGCAAGAAAAAAAATATAATAAAAACGAAAGCAAAACTAATTAAATCTAGGATTAATTCTTTAAAAAAAAAAAAAAAAATTTCTTTTCATTTAATAACATCAGTTAAAAGAAGGAAATTAATTTAGAAATTAATAATCCAAACCATTTGTGCAAAACCCCGAATGAAACATGACGACATTAGAGTCGATGTGACACAAACTCGCTCAAATTCAAATTGTAATCCGACATAACTCATCACTTTGCGTAGATACAGTCCGAATCCCAGCACTATTTATCTTTATCTAATATTATATTTAATTTAGTACAGCATCATAAAATATTTCCGAGATAAAAATAAACCCAAACGCAATAAAAAGAAATGCGTCATTCAATAGTGGCATTGCCACATTTCTAAATTAATCATCGTAAAAGCATCACCTGATGGTATTGGGTATAGCCATAGCCATCAATTTGATTTAATGACATCAAATTCCAATCAGTTGTCAATGTTTCTCATGTACTTCGAGATCTCCGTGCAATCTTCTGGGAATTTCCTAATAATAAATTCCCCTTACTTAAAGCTTTAAATTAAATTTTCTGATGTATTTTTAAATGTGATGAATAATGCATCGAGTGGACATTCATTTGACCAATAAGGTCAAAGTTGAAAATTCCCTTCTTTTTTATTATTAATATATCCTTAAGGCTCGAAGGAGGATGAAGCATTAATATATTTGCGGTCTGAAAAGCAAATAAGATAGGGAAAAGAGGGTGAAGAAAATATATGAGGGCATTCATTTTTACGTAGCAGCTGCCACCACTTTATCCATCAAATTTTAATCTCAGTTTCAACGACAACTTAACTGGAGGGAAAAAATTGTAAAAAGGGGGAATGTTTAAGGTAAATAGTGTTAAAATTAAAATAGAAATGAGGGTCGAGGATATTGGAAGTGGGTTAAGTTGAATGAAGGTGGGAACATGTTGACACGTGTTGTGTCGTGTTTGGTTAGTCTAGGATGAAAATTAATTGTTTCTAAAATTGGTTTAAAGTGCATTGTAGAAATCAAGTGTGCCATAATAAGATTTATTTGTGTTTTAGTTATAAATTTAAAAATCTTTTAAAAGAATTATTACATTAAAAAAATAATTACTTAAAAAAAGCTTTTTTAATATTTAATTTCCATCATTCACGAACATTTTTTTTACAAAATTTCATTATCCCGCGGTTAT
>JAQFZU010000704.1:0-20407 GCA_034696185.1 Henia vesuviana | reverse complement strand
TTAAATGACCAAAATTCCCATTAAAAAAAATTTTTTTTTCAGTTAAAAATTATTTATTATTATAAATAATAATAAAATGTAATAATAAATAAAATAAAATAAAATTAAATAAGTGAAAATATTTTCCTACCCGCACTCAAGAGGCCTGGAGATCGAAATGAAGTAAAATAATAAAATAGACTAATTTAGCTCCACCTCCATAATGAATCTCGCGCATGCGTTAAAGTGATTTAATGACGACCCAAAGTGCAGACAATTTAAATTTAGATACCAAACTCACTTTTCTTTCTTTTGGATCGCATTTCACGCCAATTTTGGAGCAAAGAAAAACAAACTCGTAAATTCCTGCAAATTTACACAAATTTGCATTCATTTATTCGTCACGTTTCATTTAACTCTATTTTAAGTTTAAATTACGATTTAATCTTTTAACCAAATATTAGTGATGATGTCACGACCCCATTTGTTTTTGCAATTTAAAAAAACTCACTGGTAACAATGGCAGAAGTAGTCGCGGTGCCTGCTGGGTTTGTGGCGGTGCAAGCAAAAGTTCCACCATCTTTAGAGAAGACTTTGTCAATGGCCAATCGGCAAACCCCATTTTGGAAGGTGATTTTGTAATCTCGAATTGGTGATAATTTTCTGCTGTTCAAAGACCAATAAACTTCCGGCATTGGGTTTCCGTTAACGACGCATTCGAGAACGAGCATTTGACGTTCGAAAACCGTCACGTCTTGCAAAACCTTTAAAGGAAAAATGAATATTTTATTTTTTTTAAACAATACAATATGGCACTTTCGGTTCAATTGAAATTTAGTAATAATTTAATTAATAACCGAAAAATTCCGTGATTAACCGGAATTTTGCACAATTTGATTTTTGATTAGGTGAATGTCACACTTCCTGTTTAGTCACAACCCCGGAATATTCCAGATGATTAGGAATTATTGCTCAATTGATTGCGAAATCTTAATCTAAGCGGAAGTGCCTTTTTTTAAACTGCTACAAATTGAGGAAAAATATTTCGAAATTTAATTTCGACCACTTCCGGTTTAGTTGGAGTTCCGAAATTTTCCGAACACTTAGCACTCGAGTAGTGCTTAGTTCCTTGAAAATTCCAGGACCCTCACTAAACCGGAAGTGGTTTTTCTAAGCGCTCCGCACGAGAATTACTTTAATGAAAAATGGTGGCGTCATTGTCACTTCTGGAGTCAACGTCCTCAACTCCCTTCTCGTCTCCCTCGTTTCGTCCACCGAAATGTACCCGTACTGCGGCGCTGGTCCCGGATGTATTTCCGGTTCCGGCGGAGGTGCGAAGTAGTACTGCGGCGACGGTCCCGGGGGCGGCATCGGTGGTTCCTTGGCGATAAAAGTCGGTGCGATCCTCGGTTTGGCCGGAGAAACCGGTCGAATCAAAGGCGGCGTTTCCGGTTTCCATTCGGGCACGACCTGTCGCACGGGCATGACCAATGGCGACAGTGGTCGAGGTCTCGGAGACACCGGTCGAGCCAACGGCGAAGTCGGTTTCGGCGATTTCGGTCTCATGGGTGACATGGGTCTCGGTGACGTCACGTGAGGCGATCTCGATCTGGGAGTTTCCGGTTGCGGCGAAATCGATACGAAACCGAATTCCGGAGGCGGTCCTGGTTCGGGTAACGGCGGCGACGGTTCTCGCGGCATGACCCGCGGTGACGGGGCCCTGTAGGGCGACGGAGTCCGTGCGGCCGTCGACGTTTTCTGGTAAAGCGACGAATACGACGAAATTTGGGTAGAATCCTCTTGAAATCTACGGGTCAATGAATCGGTCGAAGTGGTCAAGGATGGAAGTGGTGGGGCAGGGATAGGGGCCATGATTGGTGGCGGGGGCTGAGGCGGGGGTTTGATAGGTTCCGGGGCAGTTTTGTGGCCTTGAATGACGAGTGTTGACGATCGCATCGACTGGTGTTGATAGTCGAGTGTCGTCGTTTCACTTTTTGGTAACTCCTGGGGACTTCGCGACTCCGGAACCCGAGTTACCGGAAGTATGGCTACTTCCGGAGCCGCTTCTCCAAAAACCTTCTCAGTTTTAATGCTAACTTGCGTCGTGGGCACGACGCTCGACACTTTGGTGTACATCTGAAACACATTGTTTACATCAGACCCGTTCGCAAACCCGATTTGGAGGAGCCATAAATGACACTTCCGGTTCGATTTGAGACCCGAAAATTTCGGAAAACCAACCACACGAGTCCTAGTTGGTGCTCACGAATTTTCGGGTTCCCAACTAAACCGGAAGTGGTATTTTCGACCGCTCGAAATGAGTGAGTTGACGATTAAACACACCTGTTTTCGTTCCTCAACCATCGATTTCTGTTGAACCGTGGTCACTTTTTGGATCTCGAGAGGCCTATCGGGGGCCTCGACCACAAAATCGGCCACACACTGCGCTTCACCAGCCGTATTCGTCGCTTTAACGGTGAATTTACCCGAATCATCCGGATAAGCTATTAAAAACAACCAAAACTCAAAAATCAATACCAAAAAAATTTTAAAAAAATCACCTTCGGGAATAAGCAAAACGTGTTTTAATCCCATTTTCTTAATCCGATAACCAGTAGACTTATTAATCAACTTCCCATTACGATACCACGTAACCTCCGGTTCAGGAACACCCTTAACTTCCACTTCCAACTCGACTTTTTCACCCGACTTAACCAATCGCGCTTGAAGTCTCTGCACAAACTGCGGCGGCTCCGTATGCTCTGCAATACAAAAATTAACCAAAATACAAAAAAAAACCCTTAAAATACATACGTTTGACTATCAAATCGGCAGCACTCGATGCGGTTCCTCCAGTGTTCCTCGCGGTGCACGTGTATTGCCCACTGTCCTTTAACACGGCACGTGGGATCTTAAAAACGACTTTATTCGATTCGTGAATGGATTCGATGTCCGTTCGGAATATTTCGGATCCGTTTTTATACCATTTGACACTAGGGGTCGGATAACCTTCGACTTCACCCTCGAAAAGCACTTGATCGCCCTCTTTGACCGCGCAACTCGCAACTGGTTTGGTGAATCGCGGAGGTTGTGTTTTGTAAGTCGTCGATTCGATCTTTGGGAATTGACTCGTGGTGCGATCGAGGATTTGTACAGTCATCGGACTGTCTTTGCTTGTTATTTGAGTTATTTCTTTAATCATAATTGGTTCTTTGTCTACTTGATGCATTTCTTCTTTCTTCGAAGCGTGGAATTTCTCGATCGGAGCATCGCCGATTTGTTTTAAACCCATTTCTTCGTGCGATCGAATACTGTGCATTTCGGTGCTTCCACCCGATTTCACTTCTGTGGTCGTACGACTCGTTTGCACCGATTGCATTATGGTTGTTTTCTTTGATACTGATGTACTACTTTGCATACTAAAATTATTTAAATTTTTTAAATTAAAATTTAAATAAAAAATTTAATAAAAATTACCTTTTTTGGATTTCAGAGGCGCCGTCGTAGACCATAATGTCGCTGCTGATATCCAACGGTGATGGAGCTCGAGCTAAATAAAAATACAATTAAAATAATCATTTAATCAATTTTCGATTATGAAAATATTCATTTATTTCCTCGTAGACAAAACTATTGTAGAGAAAAAACACATGTTTTTTTTCCTGTGTTTTAAACGTTTGTTTTGGCCTTTTTCCAATCAGTTAAAAATATATAATTAGATCGTAACCCCTTTAAAATATTGTATAACAAACCTTTAAATTTATTTTAATTTTAACTTTTAAAAAATAAAAATTAAAAAAAAAATTAAACGAAATCGAAACTGAAAAAATTTTTAAAAAACCAAAATGGCGTTGACTAAATTTTAACTCGAGATTAAATTCGCTTCTAAAAATAATATTCAAGTTGAATAAAGTTAAATTTAGGTAACACTTGTATGTGACAAGGACTTTTGGATTGATTTTTAAAAAAAAAAAATTTTTTAAACGACTTTAAGCTTAAAATGTTGATGTTTTGCCAATCGACGAGATGTGTAAACTTAGATTTCGCTATGTTCGCATGATAATTTTAACATTTATTTATTATTTTCTATTTATTTACCAGTATCGGCAACAGTGAGAATGGCCGAACAAGTCGCAGTTCCTCGTTCGTTTTCGGCCGTCACTGAAATTCTGCCCGAATCTTCTTCTTTCGCTTTGGTTATTGTTACTGAATGAACTTTACTGTCCATTTTAACAATGGTATTTAACGTTTCACTGGTTACCGGTTCGCCTTTAATGTACCACTGGACCTAAATTAAATTAAAATAATTTTTAAAACAAAATTTAGTGTTTTAACTCTTTAAACCCCAACAATATCTTATTTCTCCTCCTTATTTACTCTCATTTCACAAACAATCGAGGCAATGCTCGAAAAAATGTCTATTTATACACACTTCGCTTCCTCAATTCCAAAATAGCCTTAAAAAGTAACTTTTGGAAATTTCCAAAAATTTTTTTTTAAAATTTAAAATTAATTTTAAATGAAATTTTAAAGATTTTAAATTTGTTTTGTGTAAAAGTATAATTTTTACCGTCTCCTCACAATCCTATCTTCGTGTATGAAAATGAGAGCGATGAAGTGTCTACACCCTACGAAATCATGGCACTGGATGCGCTCGATGGCTAAAAACGAGCCAAATTTCAGCCCCGGTTGGCCAAATTTAGTTCAATGAGCCAGCAATAGACTGTTCTTACAACTAGAAATGCTACACCGACATTTTTTTTTTTTTAAATTTTACTTTAAAAAAAAAAATTTATTTTAAATGAGTCCAATGACGTTGTGCAATTATTTAATTAATTAATTAAGGTCAAATTTAATTTATATTTTAGTCTAAATATTATTTAATTAATATTAAATATTTGTTTAAAGACAAAACCTTGAAAGAAATTTTAAATTTTTTTTTCAAAGTTTATTTTTAAGTCGCCATTTTCTTTTTTAAGTTTCTGGCAACGAAATTGGCGAAGGCTAAAAATGTTATAAATTTTAATATGTTTTGAAATTCCTTCGCCTTGAAAAGTAAATTTTAATAAATGAGAATTTTAACCTTTAAATAAATAAAAAATAAAAAAAAACTAACTTTCGGTGATGGAGTTCCACCGATAATACAATCGAAAGTGACTGAATCGTTGACGTAAACGAATTTATCGGCGAAAAGTTTAGTAAAAGTCGGTGGTGAAGTTTTAATTTCGTCTTTTTTCATTTTTCTATTAACCGTTACGTGACAATAACATTTCGCTTCGCCCGCTTTGTTGGTTGCTTTGACCGCGTAAGTGTCGTCGTCTTCCGTTAAAATTGCGTCGATCGTCATTTTCCAGTCGCCATTTGCGGTTTTGGTTATCTACGGGTTTTTTGAGTTAATTTTATATTAATTTTATGATTAAATAATACTTTGTATCGTTTGGAATCTGTTATTTCAATGTCGTTTTTGTAGCATTTGATTTCTGGGTCCGGTTGGCCCGTTATTTTGCATTCCAATTGCGCTTTTTCGCCTTCGGTTGCGATTACGTCGGATAAAAGTTTAACGAATTTCGGTGGGATTGTTTTTTCATGTGATAAAATCAATTCTTTTCTGTAAAAATCGTAAAATATTTTTTTAAATAAATAAATGAAATTTAAATGATTGAAATGCGACCTCGTTTCGACCGTTTCGGTTGGTGCGGCTAGAAAATGGTGGAAATTAATTTAATTGAATTTATAAATGAAAATAAAATTACGTACAATCGACAGTGAGTTGACAACTGCTGCTCGCTTCTCCGGCTGAATTAATGGCAACGACTTTGTATATCCCTGCATCTTCCAAATAGGCTTCTTTGATGACGAGCGAACATTTATCGCCTTCGAAAAGTAATTGGAAATCGTTGGATTCCTTCACGGGTTTTTCATTTTGGTACCAAATAACCTAGAAATAAAATAAAAATTACAAAAACTGTTTTAAAGCTCCAATTACTTGTTAATAATAATTCATTGCGCGATTTGCAAATTTAATGAAAAAATGTAGAATGACAGCCAATATCAACAACATTACGAAAATGTATCAAACAATAATTGTGATTAATAGACAAAATAAATCTTAGACACATTTCCCCTTGTCAGCAATTCTAATAACAAAATTGTGTGCTCATTGTTAACTTGTTTGCTAAAGGTTAATCAATATGTTGAAATTGTAGTATTAACTCATAAATAGTAATAAAATATAAAATAAACAAGAAAATTCAATGTGACTATAATGGACTAGGTAATTACGACTAATTTCATTCCTTGGCCTTCGATCACTCGCTTTTATCAGTTTTTCAAATGATTCGTACAAGAACAGTCCGTTTCTTTAAACCTCGCCGAAAGTATGTTTTTGCAAAATACTTGCCTAATTGTCGATATGCATCGGGAATCGTTTGGACACTTTCTCTACTTGTCAGCCTTTGTTTATGCACTTGGCATGTTGGCATTTGCATAAACAAATATATTCTTCAACCAATCGGCACAGAGGTTACAATGGAAACCATCTCAACTATCAAAACACCCACCATTGCAATTTGCCCCGACAAAACCGTGTATCAATTAATTCTTTCTTCATTCAAAATTTATTGCCATCAAGATGAAACTTGTAGAAAACAAAACCAGGATCGGCAACACGAATATCCGTTTGAAAAATTAAACACATCACTGGATAAATTGTGGAATTTTTGGGGAGATGATGATCCGATCAATATTACCACTCATGTAAGTTATGTTAGATTCTTATTTCGTAAACTAAAAATGTCTACTTGCTTTTTAATTAGTGTAAATTGGCGGTAAATATAACCAAGTGTAACGAAACGAAAGATTGGCTATTCAAGTCGTATAGCGACACGATGCATGGGCGCTGTGCTATTTACACAGCGAGTAAAATACAAAAATTTCAGTTATCGAGTGACTAATAAATTAAACTTAAATAGATCTCGTTTGGTTTCTAACGGAATGGGGTGGTGGTTTAGAAATAAATATATGTGATGATCGAATACGAACTCCTGTGAATTTTAGAGTAAATAAATTTCAGTTTTTACTTAATTTACTTTAATTTGCATTTTAAATCCGTTTAAATATTTGTTTCAGACATATGTTCAATCAGCACCAAAAATTAACAAACAAACATTGGCTAAAATATTCATCACAAAAAGACATTTCAATATCGTAGATTTATCACTGACTGAAGTACAAATTTAACTAACTATTTTGCTATAAAAATTTATGAATTCCTTCCAGTTTAGATATCTGAATACATCACAAAATCCCTGTACAAGTGAAGTCGATGAGGTTCAATGTAACAACGATTGCATAAATGAGAATTTACAAAAACTAGACATTGAGTGCAAGTTAGTTAGAATTTACCTATCAATTTGAAAAAAATGAAACTTTTTTCTTTTTTGAGATTGCCATTTTTTAAATCCAAATTACAAGATTGCAATACGCTGGATGCAATTAAAAATGCAGACACCATAATTAGAAGAGATTTGACTCGACTTTCATGTAACTGTAAACGATCATGTAACAAAACCATGTATTTTGCAATTACAAAGTTACCTAGTAATGTTAACATAACCGATAATATAACAATAATTCTTCCCGTATTTTCGTCAAATGCAAAAGAAATTGTGACCGAATTCTTTCTTTATCCATTTTCGAGTTTTATATCGGAATTGGGTGGCAGCATCGGTCTTTTTCTGGGCATTTCCTTATTTTCTATATTGAAAGAACTAGATTTAATTGCCAGAAAAATTTCAGAATTTCTACAAAAAACATAAAAAAAATTTCTCATTGTTACAAATTACATTCACCAAACAGTTTTAACTAAACAATTTTTAATTACTCGATACAAACACAAAGCCATTGCAAAGTCACACGTCATTCAGCCTAATGTCAAGATAATTGCAATATACTATATAAATAGAAACCACTAATTTATTAAACTCTCTTTTTAAGAATTTTGCCAATATTATTAGTATAGTTTTTATGGCTAAAATCAATTGTAATCTTATTAACTATCTAATGCTTAGCATCACAAAATTTGCAAAATTGTTTAAAATCTTCAATTACTTCTTCATATAAAATTCATTTACTACACCCCCTGGGTTATGTCGAGTTCAAATTTCAGACTCCCAACTCGCCTCGTTTGGATTCTACAGCCTTTCGAGCATGTCCGCTGACACCTTAAATGTATTACCATCGCCTATCAATGCGGAGTTTTAAATCTCGAATTTCTCAAACTCCGGACTACCAATTGTAATAAAATTTTACACACATTAAGTACACTCCTTGGAAGATATTTGGTCTAAATTTCAAACCCCCAACTCGTCTCGTTCCAGTTTGGCTGCTTTTCGAGCATGGCCAGTAAAACCTTAAATGTATTTTCATCCCCTGTCAATGCGGAGTTTTCAATCTCGAATTTCTCAAAATCCTGTAATGTATGCATGCTTAAACATATTATTGTGGATATGGAATTATTGTGTAATAATCTATTGATGTTAAATGCGAGATGTTTTATTATTATAATAAGTTGTATAAATCTTATGAAGAGAATAAACCAGTCGACTTGTAGTTCTCTCCTCATTTATTTCGACTACAAAATTGATAGAACATGTTATTAGTGGCGAGGAAAATTATTAGTAACTTTATCCAACTGTGGATTATGATTAGACTACATTGGAAATCAAATTTTATGGTTTAAATCAAATATATTTATGTTGTTGAAACATTTCTATAGCAACAGAACTGAAATTTTATTCAATTCGAATGTATCAAACATGGCGGCATTGTGTTATGAAGATATTTGATGAAATAGTTTAATATCTTCACACTAACAACTTGAATCATGCCTGTGGACGATAAAACTGCAGCGGATCTGATTGCGGCCGTAACTACCTTAATAACAGTACAAGCAGAAATGTTTGGTTTCATTACTATCTTCACGGGCCAGTCTGAAGATGCTTGGTCACAGTATGTAAAACAGTTCGAGAATTATTGTGGCTTAAACAAAGTTAAAGATGAAGATAAAAAGAAGTTATTACTGACTACAGTGGGAATGGATACATGTAACCTGATTAGGGATCTGATACACCCTGATAAAGTTGAGAAATGCATCGTCACTTATGATAATATTGTTGATAAAATAAAAAAAAACCAGCTAAACTATCTATTGTAATAAAATTTTACACACATTAAGTAGACGATGCTAATATAATTAAGGTTTCACCGACCATACTCGAAAGGCTGCCAAACTAGAACGAGACGAATTGGAGTTCTGAAATTTAGACCCGACACAGCAAAGGGAGTGTACTAAATGTGAGCAAAATTTTGGTTAAAATCAATGGTTTGAATTTTGTAGTAGATTGCGGCCATCTAACTACAAAAACAATTAAAAATAGTGTCATTGCGAAATCAATCAAGTTTTTATTTTAACTTATAATGAATTGTGATTAATAGACAAAATAAACCTTAGAATCATTTTCCCTTGTCAACAATTCTAATAACAAAATTGTTTGCTCATTGTTAACTTGTTGGTTAATAGCTTAATCAATATGTTGAAATTGTAGTATCTAACTCATTAATATTAATAAAATATAAAATAAACAATAAAATTCAATTAAGGCTATAATGGACTAGGCAATTACGACTAATTTCATTCCTTGGCCTTCGATCACGCGCTTTTATCAGTTTCTCAAATGACTCGTACGAGAAGAGTCTGTTTCTTCAAACCACGAGACAAGTTTGTATTTGCAAAATACTTGCCTAATCGTCGATATGCATCGGGAATCGTTTGGACACTGTCTTTACTTGTCAGCTTTTGTTTATGTACTTGGCAAGTTGGCATTTGCATAAACAAATATATTCTTCAACCAATCGGCACAGAGGTTACAATAGAAACCATGTCAACTGTCAAATTACCCACCATTGCAATTTGCCCCCAACAAAAATCCTTGTATGACTTAATTCTTTTTTTATTCAAAATTTTTTGCAATCAAGATGAAACATGTAGAAAACAAAACCAGGATGGGCAAAACAAATATCCGTTTGAAAAATTAAACACATCACTGGATAAATTGTGGAATTTTTGGAGAGATGATGATCCGATCAATACTTTCACTCGTGTAAGTTATGTTAGATTCTTATTTCGTAAACTTAAAATGTCTCCTTGCTTTTTGATTAGTGTAAAGTTGCGGTAAATATGACCAAGTGTAACGAAACGAAAAATTGGCTATCCAAGTCGTATAGCGACACGATTCATGGACGCTGTGCTGTTTACACAGCAGGTAAAATAACGAGAATTTCATTTATCGAGTGACTAATAAATTAAACTTAAATAGATATGGTTTGGTTTCTAACGGAATGGGGTGGTGGTGGTGGTCTCGTTTTCAACATAAGTAATAATCGAATACGAACTCCTATGGATTTTAGAG
This sequence comes from Henia vesuviana, assembly GCA_034696185.1. Lineage (NCBI taxonomy): Eukaryota > Metazoa > Arthropoda > Chilopoda > Geophilomorpha > Dignathodontidae > Henia > Henia vesuviana. The sequence continues at coordinate 9,959 of JAQFZU010000704.1, read as the reverse complement.
TAAATAAATTTCAGTTTTTACTTAATTTGCATTTTAAATTTGTTTAAATATTCGTTTCAGATATATTTTCAGTCAGCACCAAAAATTAACAAACTATCATTGGGTAAAATATACATCACAAAAAGATATTCCAATGTCATAGATTTATCACTTACTGAAGTACAAATTTAACTAACTATTTTGCTATAAAAATTTATGAATTCCTTTCAGTTTAGGTATCTGAATACATCACAAAATCCTTGTACCAGTGAAATCGATTTGGTTCATTGTAACAACGATTGCATAAATGATAATTTACAAAAACTAGACATTGAATGCAAGTTGGTTAGAATTTACCTGACAATTTGATAAAATATTAATGGTTTTTTTCTTTTTTGAGAATGCCATTTTTAAAATCCAAATTACAAAATTGTAATACGCTGGATGCAATTGAAAAAGCAGACACCTTAATCAGTGAAGAGTTACTTGGCATTTCATGTAACTGCAAACGATCATGTAACAAAACCATATATTTGGCAATTCCAAAGTTACTTAATATTATCGAAGTAACCGATAATATAACACTGATTATCCCCGTATTTTCGTCAAATGCAAAAGAAATTGTGACCGAATTCTTTCTTTATCCATTCTCGAGTTTTATATCGGAATTGGGTGGCAGCATCGGTCTTTTTCTCGGCATTTCCTTATTTTCTATGTTGAAAGAACTAAAGTCAATTGCCAGAAAAATTTCAAAATTTCTGCAAAAAACATAAAAAAAATTTCTTTTCGTTACAAATTACATTCACCAAACAGTTTTAAAGTTTTTGATGTTACTCGATACAAACACAAAACCATTGCAAAGTCACGTGTCATTCAACCTAATGACAAGATAATTGCAAAATATTTAACTTATGCATTAAATTAATAAAAATATGATGATCATTTCGTAAGTCGACCTAATCAAACAATTATGCCCACTCGTAAACTTCATTCATGCAGTTTCGATAAAACAATTAAGATAAGTCTTATTTTTGCACAATAATATCACTGTTAACTCTTTGGTCAATAGAGATCTTCACATTATTGGCAAAACTACATTATTTAAAGTTACTTATAGTATTTTCGAATTTTCGACTTTATTAAGTGTTCAAAAAATACTGTATGGAATTGTATCTGTATATTCATTGTTCTCTCTTAATTTCTAGATGTATAAACATATAACAACAATAAGCATAACACATAATGCACAAATCTTTTGTATTTTATTCATCCATAATAAAATAATCGTTTTGATTGAACGATGAATAGAATGAATTTATTTCGAACTATTACATTGGTTAAATTCATTTTTACATTGTGACGTATATTGCGATAAAAAGTTAAGAGATATTTTTGCCCTCTTATCCTTCATGTCCGATATCCGCTCAATTATTTCGTCGCATACAGTGTGGTTGTGTAATGATCAGTTGTACATGATCTACACATTACCTCAAAGATAATGTAATAATACTCAACAAGCTTTTAGTAATTTAATAACCCTCGAAAAATCAGCACTATTTGTATGTAAAATTTTGCCCTAAAAAATCTTTTAACAACAAAAGTTGTATGTATACATAGATAAAAATTCAATTTTCCAAAAAATGAAAACAAGAAATTAATTAAATTGTTTGCAAAAAATATAAGTTTTCATGTTAATGAATTTGTTGACATTTTATTAATTTAACTCACAGATATTAATTAAAAAAATATAATAAACAATAAAATTCACCCCTGACTATAATGAACAAGGCAATTACGACTATTTCACTCCTTTATCACGCTATTTTATCAGTTTGTAGAATGACAGCCAATAATCACATTAAGAAAATTTAACAATCAATAATTGTGATTAATAGACAAAATAAACTTTAGAATCATTTTCCCTTGTCAGCAATTCTAATAACAAAATCGTATGCACATTATTAATTTGTTGGTTTTTAGGTTAATCAATATGTTGAAATTGTAGTATTTAACTCACAGATATTAATAAAATAAAAAATAAACAATAAAATTCAATATGACTATAATGGACTAGGTAATTACGACTAATTTCATTCCTTGGATTTCGATCACGCGCTTTTATCAGTTTTTCAAATGACTCGTAAAAGAGCAGTCCGTTTCTTTAAACCGCGTCGTAAGTATGTTATTGCAAAATACTTGCGATATCACCGATATGCGTCGAGAATCGTTTGGACATTTTCTTTACTTATCAGCCTTTGTTTATGTACTTGGCAAGTTGGCATTTGCATAAACAAATATATTCTCCAACCAATCGGCACAGATGTTACTATGGAAACTATGTCAACTTATAAATTACCTACTATTGCATTTTGTCCCCAGGAAGCATCTGCAATTCACGTAATCCGACGTTCTTTTCAAAGCTATTGTCGTCGTGACAAAAATTGTAGAAAGCTGAACCAAATCCAGCAAAACGAATATCCATTTGAAGAATTAAATAAATCGATGAATGAAATATGGAATTTTTGGAGCGAAAGCGATCCATTAATACTTTCCCCACAGGTAATTTATAGTTCGGAGTTAAAATCTTATTTCGTAAACCGTAAAATGTCTACTTTTTTTGCTCAGTGTCTATTTGCGGTTAATAAAACCAAGTGTGCTAAGATGGAAGACTGGCTAACTAAATCGTATGTCGATACAATTCGTGGGCGATGCGTAATTTATACAATAGGTAAAATAACAAGAATTTCGGCTATCGAGTCACTAATCAATTAAAATTAAATAGATTTAGTTTGGTTTGTTACGATGCAAGGTATTAGTTTATTCATCAATTTAAATGAGCAAGCGATTCGAATCCCTCTAAATTTAAAGGTTATTCAATTTTAAATATTTCTATATTTGCGTAGTAAATTCGTTTAAATCTTCGTTTCAGATAAATTTTCATTCGGCACCAATAATTCACAAATACTCTGTAGCAAAAATATACCTCAACAAAAGATATGTTAATATCATAGATACGGAGATTACAGAAGTACCACCCCTACCCTAAAATTAAGATAAAACTTTGCTTTAATTATTTATTTGATCCTTTAAGTTTAGATATCTGAATACGTCACGAAATCCTTGTACCAGTGAAGTTGATGAGGTTTATTGTGGTAACGATTGCGTAGATAAATTTTCACAAGAACTAGATATTGAATGCAAGTGAGTTAGAATGTTCTTGTGAGTCTCGTTTATTCATTGTTTCTTTCTTTTTGAGACTGCCATTTTTAAAATCAGAATTACCGGATTGTCACACACTAAAAGCAATTGAAAACGTAGAGAAGACAATTAATAATCGTAAAAGAATTGCGTCATGCAACTGCAAGCGATCATGTAACAAAACCTTGTATTTGGCGATTCCAAACCCTTATAAAAAAATTTGATCATTTTGAGATCATTCTCAGATCATATGCAGATCACTTAATCATTTTCAAGTCATTGGGAGATCATTTTGATCAGTGAAGTGATTAAAAATATCTTTGATCAGAATTTTGATCAGAAAAGTCCATAATGTGATCAAAAAATGATGAAATGATCAAAAATGATCAAAATTTGACCAAATTTATTAAATAAATGATTAGAAAATGATCACTAAATGATGAAATTTTTTTTATAAGGGAAGCTAGTCAATCATGACAACAAAACAAATAAGTCAAAATTTATTATACCCAGATTTCCATCAAACTCAAAACAAATGGTGACCGAATTTTTTCAGTATCCATTTTCAAGTTTCGTTTCGGAATTGGGTGGCAGCATCGGTCTTTTTCTCGGCATTTCATTATTTTCTGTATTGAGAGACCTAGACTTTCTCGCAAGAAAAATTTCAAAATTTCTACATAAAACATAAAAAAGAATTAAAAATTTCTTCTCATCACCAATTGCCGCAATCAAACAATTTTAAGTTTCTCATATTACTCGATCCAAGCACAAAACTAAACTAAAGTTACATGTTTTCAGTCAGTGAAGCGATATCAACTGTGATATCACTATTAAATCTTTCATCAATAAAAAGATCGTCATATTATTGACAAAACTACATGAATTAAGGTTATTTGTAATATACTAAACTCACTTTGTTAAGTATCTACTAAAAAAAAAGTATCTACTAAATGAACAAAAATGCTGTATATATGAATTCGTGTCAATGTTTGTGTACTGTTAACACTACTTAAACTGTAGTAATTAAAGAGCTAATGTAACCAACTAAATCCTTAAGCGGTTCCATAGGATTTATAGATTGTAATAAATGTATTGCTCGTCCTGCAGTTTTAGCCAGTCAATTTTCTTGATTACAATAGCCTGAAGGAGGATTGGGATCTGTAGATGTCAGAAAAACATTGGTGTACTCTCTTCTTAATCATCAGATCCACAGGAAAGCCCTTGTAAGCTCGAAGGTCAGTAGAGAACAGCATATCACTGCACAAGCTGCTCAAACTAATCTTCTGAATGTTGAGACTCCATCAGGGCAATTTGCTTTGCTTCAAGCACATGGGAGATCATTTACAAATTAGTAATAATTGTAATGGGAATTACATTTAATAAACTCCCTGGGCTATGTCTTGTCCAAATTTCAGATCCCCGACTCGTTTTGTTCCAGTTTGACAGTCTTTCGAGCATGGTCGCTGAAACCTTAAATATATTACCGTAAAATATAAAAGCAAAGTTTTTAGTCTCGGATTTCTCAAAATCCAAACCATTGATTTTAACTAAATTTGGCCCATATTTAGTACACAACCTGGGCTATGTCGGGTCCAAATTTCAGACCATGTATTACCATCACCTGAAATTTGCATCGAATATACTCCAAAGAGTGTACTTAATGTGTGTAAAATTTTATTAAAATTGGTGCTTTAGATTTTGAGAAATCCGAGATTGAAAACTCCGTACTAAGAGGTTATGGTATTACATTTAAAGTTTCAGCGGCCACGCTCGAAAGGCTGCTAAATCCAAACAAGGCGAGTTGGGAGTCTGAAATTTAGACCCGATATAGCCCAGGAGGTGTACTAAATGTGGGCCAAATTTGGTTAAAGTCGATGGTTCGGAATTTGAGAAATCCGAGATTGAAAACTCTGTATTGAGAAGCGATAGTAATACATTTAAGGTATTAGCGGCGGTGCTCGAAAAGCTGTAAAATCCAAACTTGGCAAGTTGGAAGTCTGAAATTTGGACCCGACATAGCCCAGTAGGTGTACTAAACGTGGACCAAATTTAATTAAAATCGGTAGTTCGAATTTTGAGAAATCCGAGTTTGAACTTGGTCGATTGCGCAAAATCAAGCGATTTAAAATTGTATCGTGGAGTGATTAGCCATCACACTAGTATTGCTTGCAAAAAACAATCGATGAATGACTAAAAATTTTGTTACCTAAAAAATGTTTAGCACAATATTAACTAAATAGTTGTTAGGCATTTGTAAATTAGTAATAAAAAATAAAGAATGAAGATGTGTAAGACACTAAGAAAACTGGCTACTATCTGCAGCTTAGAAAATGCTAAAGAAATCTCAAAGTTAGTAATCCTTGATCACAAATAAAATTTCCTATCAAATATCCATGTTAATGTTATTTATATCCATGTTAACCTTCTTACAAACTCAGCATTTTCAAGTATAAAATTATCAAATCTAAAATGCAATAAATTAAACAATGTTCACTATTAATAACATAAATTATATTTTAGTGCAAGACAACAATAAAAATAATAAAATGACATAAAATTCGCAAAACGGTCATGTAATAAATTATCAAATGTTAATAAAATAAATGCAATTTCATCTAGTATTTGCTTGGAAACTAAATGATAATAATAAAAACAAACCTGCTGCAGTTGGTAACAACAAACTATGTCTATACAACAACAAATGTAGTGTTCCTGCAAACACTTGTATATTCAACAAAGAAATTACCAAAATTCGTTCACAATCTCAGATAAACTAAGTGGTAAGTCGATAAAGTCTTTAAAAAAATCAAGTTGAATTAATACAAATATTTTAACAAATATTGATTGCATATTTTTTAGCAAAGTCTATCTGTTTTTCAATGGGTCTTACAAGAATAGTTCTTTTGTTTAAACCTCGTCGCAAGTACGTTTTTGTAAAATACTTGCGTAATCATCACTATTCAGCAAGAATCTTTGGGATTATTTCCTTGCTTCTGAGCCTCGGTTTGTGCAGTTGGCAGGTTGACATTTGCGTCAACAAATACATTCTCCAACCAATTGGCTCTGACGTTAAAATGGAAACTTTTTCATCTTATATATTACCCACAGTTCTTGAATCACTAATCAATGAAACTTAAATAGATCTATTTTGGATTAACGCTGAACAAGGTGGTGGTTTATCACTCAATTTACTGAAAACAAAATACCAAACTTTAACATATTTTAATGTAATTGAATTTCAATGATTTTTATATTCGTCGTATAAATCGTTTAAATATTAGTTGCAGATTCGTTTTCAATCAGCACCAATAATTAATAAACAATCGCAGAAGCAAATATATCTCACGGAACAGCAAGCCATTTTCACAGATTTGTCACTTACAGAAGTACAAAATTTAAATTTTATTTTGCTTTAATCATTTATTTGATGATTTCAGTATAGATTTTTGAATACGTCACAAAATCCTTGCACGAGTGAAGTCGATGAAATTCAATGTAGCAACAATTGCTTTGATAAAAACTTACAAAAACTAGACGTTAAATGCAAGTTAGTTAAGAATCTATTTTTCAGTTTCATTTATACATTGTTTTTTACTTTTTGAGATTGCCATTTTTTAATTCCGAATTACCAAGTTGTCATACATTAAAAGCAGTTGAAAAAGCACAGGAGATAATTCGACGTTATTTTATAACTGCTTCATGTGATTGCAGACGATCGTGTAACAAAACTTTGTATTTCATGAATACTAAGAGTTTTACTACAGAAGAAAAAACATTAATTGCTCCCCGAATTTTATCAAAACAAATCGTAACCGAGTTCTATCTGTATCCATTGTCGACTTTTATTTCAGAATTGGGTGGGAACATTGGCCTTTTTCTTGGTTTTTCACTTTTTTCTTTATTGACAGAATTAGAATCATTTATTAAAAAAATTGCAAAATTTCTACATCAAATATCAAATCGCTTCAAGAAACCGATTTAAATTCAAGGCCACTGCAAAGTCACATAATGTTCAGATCAAATTCTAATATAATTAAAAATATGATAATCATTTCATAAATAGATGTAAACAAATAGTAGATGTGCCCAATCACAAACAACTCTTACACTGTTTGATTAATTTTTTTGCCAATATTCATAATAGTATCACAAAATAAATGAAAATGCTATTTTACATATTTTTGTTAACACTATTTAATTTGCAAATTTGTAAAGTGTTATTCATTTTCTGGTTTTATTAGTTTTTGCATCTTTTGTACTTTACACATGTACAATTGCATTGTTTATCTAAATAAAGATCAAGTTGAAGTAACGGAAAACATTTTAAAGTTTACTTCAGTATCTGTGGTAATATCGTATAACCTCACTTGTCAGTACTGAAAGCCATGGTAAACATTTTCTTTATACTTGCCAAATGCTGATTGGTGCGCATTAGTCCAGCACTACTCTGTTTTCTTGGTCACCAATCAAAATGACAGGGAGCACTGATGACCAACCAAAGAACAAATGTGCTGTAACAATTTACTAAACCCATAAAGCTAAGTTCACACTGTGTTCATACTAGACGTAACATAACGTAACAACGTACGTCCAACCAATCATATGATTTCAATGTACTGTGTCTTTGGAGTAATTTGTTAGTAAATAAGTTAAGTGTGTTATGTTACATCAAGTGGAAACCCATCTTTTGACTGCTGTTGGATTCTGCGATGATTAAATCCGAGTGGTAACCAACAATCTTATCTTAATGGATGCAAATCCTCAATGAGCTCAACAAGAACTTAATCTGCACAAGATAAAATTTCCATTTGTTTCTGGTGAATTGCAATTTAGCATTGTCCAATTTCCCAATTAGGCAAATTATCTATGTAAACCTCATCCGGAACCACTAAACAAGCGGTAACAGAATTCCCGTCACTTCGCACTCCAATTCAGTTAAACTCGTTTTCCTCTTTACAAACCCCGGCTTTAACTTCAGCTTAAAATTCTACGCCATTAACTCTGCCCTCTGTCTTTTCTCCACGATACTCAGATTGGCCTCAGTTTTGGCCATTCCCGTGCTGTTCACTTAAAAATCGCCGAATCTTCTCTGAAAATCTCTTTGATGGTCAAAATATAAAGTTCCAATAATCGTGATTATTACTTACTTGTATGCTACTTGTGAAATGCTAAGGCAGTCAATCCTCCAGTAAGTTTTACTCAGAGAGGAATTTGTTCTTCACATGTTGTGTTTGTACATTCAAAGAGAGAGAGAATGACAACTCGCTCGTTATAACAATGTAGTCAATTTATACAATCTCTCATACAATATATTACTATTAAATCATTAAATCTCACAGTACCTCGGATTTGAACTACTGAACTCCCAGTATAAAATTTCCTCGACTTTCAGTCACTTCTACATCGCGTACAACGCGAATTTTGGTGGTAGCAATCGTAATTTGGGCACATCGTATTAATCGGTGGCGAAGAGATTAAGGGTACCGCAGAAACATGTTGAATTAAATTCCCTTCGCTGGCTTGTCATGTGTTCTGCGACTGCATTAGTCTTGGTCACCGCTTTGGCCAATTATCTCGGTTCTTCAACCGCTGCTGGGGCTGCTTTCGCCACTTCCACTTTCGATTTGGCTGCTGACAATGCACGGACCATTTCCGCCTTTAAATATTTAAAATAATTTTAAAACTGTTATTGAGACAATCAAAAACTTGTTGCAAAACCTCTAGAAACATTTCTAGATTTTAATAATAAAAAATAAACAAATGCAAAATAAATTCTCGAAATAAATTAAAATTCTGAAAATAATAAACTTTAATTTTCAGTTTTAAGATTTTCAGGTTTAAGATTCATGAACATGAATTGTAAACTTATAAACAAGATTATTCGCTTGTTAATTAAAACAATCGATGAATGACCAAACATTTTGTTATCTAAAAAATGTTTATACAACCTTAATATCTAATTATAAGATTGTTCAATAATATCAATTTTTTTTACTATTATAACCATAAATTTCACATACGCGAATTGTTCTTTATATCGAACAATTCGCAATATGCGAGTTCATTAAATCGAGGTTTGACCTGTAATAAACTTCAATTTTCAATTTTGAAATAAAAAACCAAAATTTGTCAACATGAATTGATAATTTTAAAACTAGATTAAAGTGACTCGGTCGAATAGATAAATTCGTTGTTTAGTTTAATTAAACATGATTCGTGATTTATTACATTAATGATCCATACAGTGTGAGTTGTGAGTATTGCTCGGTAACCAGGCATTCAATAAAAAATAAGATGTAAATATATAATAAATAATATGATTTTTTCTAATATTCACGTGGCAACTAAACGTAATATATAAAAAAAATGATAATATAAACAAACTTAGTACAGTGGTTGGTAACAAACGCGTAAATCTGCTGCTGCCAACTTTCAGCTTCAACATATTACAATTAACGCAAGAAAAACAGGTAAAGTTGATTTTTAACATATTTCATATGTTATGGCCTGGAAAAAGAGATTTTTTTTCTAAGAGTGTACTATTGCCTAAAACATTCTATTCTCAACTGGATTTACAAAGCACTCCTATCGAAATTTAATTTACGAGAATCATGAATTTATCCAAAAATTGTTTTCGATGAACTTTCAGTTTCATCAGATTACTTTATTCACATTAGCTTTGAATTTAACACACTTAAGACTCTTAACAATATTCACATTTATGTATATCTTTTTAGTAAAATCTATCAGTTTTATCAATGGCCCGTACAAGAATTATTCGT
>JAQFZU010000703.1:0-20458 GCA_034696185.1 Henia vesuviana | reverse complement strand
GTAGATTGTAGATTGTAGATTGTAGATTGTAGATTGTAGATTGTAGATTGTAGATTGTAGATTGTAGATTGTAGATTGTAGTTTGTAGTTTGTATAGCAATAGCAAATCTCTTTTGTTCAGATTATGCCCAATCTATCAATGGGGAACAGCAAAGAGAGCAACAGCCGGAAGTGAAACATGATAAACACAACAACCAAAACCAGAAACCCATCAAAAAACAAACCACAATATTTCTAATGATCAGGCCTACAGCACACACATAAAAACCAGAATTGACCAGAGGTACAAGTGATCAACAACCAGAGTAAAATTAAATAAAGCAGCAAATCGTCGGCTAAATCGATCACACACAAATCATGCATCTGTGTCTCAGTCATTTCACAGTTACCCGATCGCAAAACCAACGTTTAGAGACTGTGTCCAGACAATGGCAGTGGCCGGTCACAACTTAAACAACATTAACAAAGCGAAACATTGTCAGTCACATTGTCTTTTACCACGAGACATTTCTTCACAGTGTTCTTTGTTTAGTATTTTTTTTTATTTATTAAATAAAACCAGTTGTACTTTGAGTTTCATCTTAACTGAAACTCATTCTTTGGCTTTTTAGCTGAAGATTCAGCTTAATACAACCATCCCTAACTCAAATTAGCATCTTTACTGGAAAAGAAAGCGTTATAGACAGCGAAGCATTGTTAATACAGCTGATGTCACAGAATATTCCGTGAAAAAACAAGGAAGTAACTAGGAAATGACATTTTCCTTTTTGAAATAAACAATTGCACAATTCATCTCAAATTAATTTAAAAAAAAAGAACTTTTACACAAAAAAATTATTTTTCAAGTAAATGTGAATTGACTAAAACAATTACAAAACGATTGCTGCTTTGTGCACATGCTCGCTAATTAAGATTGCGGTTGAGTGGAGTCCACAAATCTAGAAATTTTGCAGATTTCGTACACACGAAACACGAAACTTTCTAATAATTTGATAAAAAGTTAAGAAAAAAACGCAAAGTGTATTACTAACTTTTACTTACATAATTTATAATAACAATACATCTGTCTATAAATCAACAATGAGGAAATAGTTGATTACATAAAGTTTTTTACAGTCATTCAGCACTTGAAATTCCCTCGATCAACAGTTAAAACAATCAGATATGTATACTTTCATTATTTTGCTTTGTTTTCTGCCAATTTTGGTAAATTGCGATGAAGGTCTTCATAATGGACCTTGTCCAAAACCACCTCCTGCAGAAAACATACTATAAATGTATTTTTGTATTTTATGTTGTAAACAAAAATAAAGATGGTGTGAATTGAATGATGATTCTTAATTCAAAATCGTTGTATATGAGTTCTGGTGATCCGCCCTTGTAAATATTTCAACCCTATTTTTAACCTTTGTCACGCGTATTTCGCATGACTCCCAGCTGATTACCAGGTGCGCGAGACCCCCGACCTTTGGCTTCTGACCTGTGTTTTGTCAGATGATCAACGATCACTCACCCCGGAGGCAATGACGCATTCAAAGCGCCCATTTCCAATGAAGAAGCCCCTGCTTACCCACATATTATATGCCCTGGTGAGCATATAACTATGCCCACTAGGCCATAGTTGACAAGGCAGGTTACTGAGGAAAGTTTAGGCAGACTAATACAAAAACCACCAAAGACACAACTTCTGAAAGACCTCAAGAACCCTGTGATCAGCCCCTATGACAAGTAACTAAAACTGCAAGGAGTGACTGGAGCTAAAGGCCAAGAAGTTTGCTCTGAACCACCCTTTGGTAAAAAACTGATGCAGCAGCCACTTCACTCACAAGATGGACCCCGACTCTCACGATACTGGTAAGAAGACCCATTGCTATAACTTGCAAGGAAGAATTTGTTTGTAATTTACTGTCGATTCGCGATAACATGCGACTCCCTTCAATTATTTGTTTTCCTCCCGTGCAAACCTGTCATGCGTCTCTCACAGACAGGCATTGTAACGTTTGAGTAAATTAATATTGACTGTACAACCCCAGGTCTAAAGACCTCCCCCTTACATACGAATAAAAATCGTTAGCCGTAGTTTTTAAAGTGAACAGTGTAGGATTCTTTTGACCCAATGCCACGTGAGTTTGCCCAGTCAAACTTGCCCAATATACCATTTCCACAAATTAATGGGAAGGGAAGTCGGAGCGCAACAGAGTAAAGCCAAAATTACACGTAACAATGTATAAATTGTGAACTGTTATGAGTGTTTATTGTGGCCGTGGCATGTAGCAATTAAAGGCCGATTCACACTAGAATGTTTCATCACGTTAGAAAGGTTTGTAACGATGGTTGCCCAGTGAAATGTAACAAAACAAAGTAGCAGACAGAGAGCTGGACCCTACTTTCTGCCAATTGTCAATGTCAGCCAATGAGAGTCAAACAGGAAGTAATTGTTACACAAAAATATCACCTGCTACAAATAACAAAGTTGCAAACAACCATTTTTGTTGTTGATAAAGACTAACATTTTGTCATTTCCTATTGATTATTCAAATGATGTTTCCTATTGGTCGTGTGTTTATGTGATAAAGTGCTTAAACAATACCAACAAAGCGAAATATTGTCAGTCACACACGCAACATTTTTGCACACGGTCTAATGTGAATCAGCATTAAATCTTAAAACTGACTACTGGCATTATAAGCAAGATACTTACATCTCGTAGCAAACCGTGTATCTTAGATTGATTTTAAGCAATTTAAATTGCATTGATGTAAAATGTAATTAATATGATAAATGATATGAATTTTAAAGTGAGCACAAAAATTAATCACATAGCTTAAAAATCATGTTTCATTAGTTCTAAACATGCAAATTAAAACATGTTGTGCTGTTGAAATACTGCACATTAAACAACACTTTCATTATAAATAAGAAATCTGTTTTTTGTGACAACAATTAATAAAGAAAAAAAAGAAAGAAATACCGCTTATCACTGCCAGTAAATATCACAGAAAAGCAAAGGAAACCCAATAGTTTAAGGCACAATAAACAAGATGATACAGTGCATGATAAAATGGTGAAAAAAAAACTAAATTAAAAAGATTATAAAATAGTTAGAACACGGATGCATGATTTATGTGTTGTTGAGCCTTTATTAGTTAAAGCCGTGCTTCAAATCACCGCCATGTTCCCAACACTCTCTATGTTCGCTGTCCTTGTACTGGTGGTTACGAAGCCCTATTAACTAAGACACTGACTTGCAGCTACTTGGGGTAACCATACATATCTCTCAGCCTCCGCACAACATTCTTCACATCCACTGTATATTCTTGCCTGGGGAACCCCACACATCCTTATGCTATGACGGCTCCTCACCAACTCTCTGTATTCGGGTCAATAGGTTGAGCCCCAAGGCAGTGTAGTGGATGTGCCCTAGGGTCAGGTGACTGGGATCCATGTAATGGCTGGTCACAATCTAAACACTTATTTATTATTTAATTCCTTAATTTATTTTTCTTAAAACATTTGTCATTGAAAATTAATATTTGGCATTTTTTATATTTATATATAAAATTATTTAAGTCTTTTAATCAATTTTATGATTTTTTTCTCAATTTTCATTTAAGTTTATTATTCTAATCATTAAAATTATCATTTCATTTGAAATCTTCATTAGTAGTTTTTTATTACCATTATTCTCTATTAATTCACTTCATTAATAGCAATACAAACTCCAATTAATATAACAAGATTTTATGCAATATATTTGATATAATTGCTTCACAGATGCAACATTGACTGCAGATTGCTGTTTCAATAGGACTTCAATAGCAGAAATTCCTTGTATCAACAGTTAAAACAATCAGATATGTATACTTTCATTATTTTGCTTTGTTTTCTGCCAATTTTGGCAAATTGCAATAAAGCATTTCACAATGGACCTTGTCCGAAACCACCTCCTGCAGAAGAAGCTTCGAAATTTGTAGATGTAACACAAAATATATTAAAAAAATACATTATTTCTAATTTCATGTCTATTTAGGTTGAAGGTACATGGAAAACAAATCTAGATAGCAACAAAGAGCTAGAGAAAAAACCGATAGATTGTGCAAAAGGCGTATTAAGGCCAATACCTAATCCGAATGAAGGGTTTTATAGGAGCTATGTCTATAAACAATCAAAGTAATGCAAATTTTAAATTTTAATTAATTTAATGTTTTCATTTTTACTTTTAAGTAAGCAGTACCATACGGATCAAACATTCGTCCCAAATAAAGATTTCACTGTATGGGTAACAAGTACTCTAAGTAAGAATTTATTTATTTTAAATTTACTGCATGTAATATTTGCTGCAAGAAAATTTTATTTATAAAGACAAAAAAACTGGAAAATATGTTCTGGACGGATGGGTTTATACCATAATTAAACTTGAAGGTGAAGGTGAAGATAAAGGAGTATTGGAATATGCATGCAAAAATGAAGGAAAACAACATAGAAGTATTAGTTTAGAATTAAACCACATAACTCATAATTATTTTTATATTTAAATGCTAGGCTTCTATCGCATTTTAGGACGTCAAATCCCTCCTAATGCAGAAGTACAGGAAAAACTGGAAACATTGTACAACAAGGTTGGAGATGGGAGAAAAATGTTCACCATTAACTGGGACAACTGCGATTAATACATGGTTGCCAGCAAAAAAAATTTTTTTCATGTTGTAAACTAAAATAAAGAATGAAAACAAAGTGTTTGTGTTGTCTATTATTAATAGATAATCTTAAATTGATCGAAAAATGTTAAAGTTTAGTAAATCTGAATATTAGCCTGGGCATGTTAAAATGATCAAAACAGACGCGAGATTTATGGATTGTTAAGCCTTTATTATTACAGCCGCAACCCGCATCACGCCACGTTCCCAACGCTTTTTGAGTTCGCCGACCTTATGGTGATGGTGGAAACCACCGACAGGAGATCGTATTTACTTAGACACAGTTTACTCCACTTGGGGTATTCGTACGACCTCGACACAACATTCCCACGTCCACCACAACCTCACCTCGGCAACCCCGTACATCTTCACTCTACGATGGTTAACAACAGTCTGTATCTTGGGGTTGAGCCTCCAAGTGGGGTCGTTGGATGTGCCCCAGGTGTGAATGTATCTTGTTACTATAATTAATTTGTATTCCAAGCACCAGAAAGAGCAGAAGTAGTGACGGATATGTGTGAGTCTGACTGAAGGAAAAAAAGGAACGAAAGAAAGATCAGATCGAGATAAAATGCCAAAGAGCAAGCATCGTTCCCATTATTATATTATTCTATTGTCATTTTTGTATTTTATCAGTTAGTTATTAAACGTTCATTTTATTCGAAATATCGAGTCGCATTAATGAAAGCAAAAGTGAGAGAAGACAAATAATAGGAAACGAGGCCAGTTACAAGCACGAGCAGAAAAGATGGGAATATGATCCATCCAGACCAGGATCATATGACTGGAATCCATTTTGCCCTCTAGTGATGACTGGTCACAAAGTATGTTTTCAATATAACTTGTTGTGATCTGAAATAATTTCATATTTTGTATTTCATACACATTGATTACCTATTTATTATTTAGTTCCTTCATTTATTTTTTTTTAAAACATTATTTGTTGTTGAAAATTAGAATTTTACATTTTTTACATTTATTTATTATATATATCTATATATAAAATCATTTTATTCAAATTTATAATCTCCTTATTTATTACCTAATTTTTTATTACAATTTCAAATCATTAAAATTATGACCATTATTCTTTATTTCTTCACTTAATTAATAACATTATAAACTATAATTAATATACCAAGTTTATATTCAATATAATTGATGTAATTACTTCATACATGCAGATTGCTCCAGACAATCATTTGCCAGGCATTGAAATTCATAAATTTCAACAACAATGATCTGTTCCATTATTTTGCTTCTTTTCATGTCATTTTTGGTAAAATGCAACAGAACCTTTTACGATGGAAATTGTCCAAACCCAGAACCAGAAGAAAGATCAAAACTGACAAAAGTAAATAAACAAAATTTTATTTCAAACTTCTATTTTAAATTTATTTTCACTTTCAGTTGGACGGCGATTGGTGGGTAGTTAAAAGTAGCAATGAAAAGTTCGAACAAAACCCTGTAACCTGTGCAAGATTTTCTCTTGCATATGTAAATGACAATGTTGAAGGATATTATCATTATAAAGATTCAAAATTGTAAGTTTTAGATGTTAAAATAATCCAGATAAATTCTTATACTTTTTCAAAGCAACGATCAGTCACGCAAAGTAAAATATGTCATGATAAATGGTCACCCAGAACGATGGAAACAATATTTGTTCAGTAATAAAAAATATATTTTATATTAAATTTATATTACCAATTTTAAATATGCACATAAAGATGACACAAATGGAACTTACAAACCAGAGGTTTGGGTTATGACCTTAGTCAAAGCTGTAGGTGAAGGTAAAGAATTAGCACTATTGATCTACGCATGCAAGGAAAGTGAAAACGAACACCAAAGTATAAATTTCTAAAATATTGAAAATAAATATTAAATTTACAATTTTTATGTAGGTTATTATCGCATTGCATCTAAAAAAATCCCTCTCGATAGCAAAATTCAGGATGCATTGTCGGAAGCATTTAAATCGAGTGGATATAACAGACCATTTCTGACCATGGCACACAAAGACTGCAAATAACTTGTATTTTATGATGTAAACAAAAATAAAAATGAAGTAAATCGAATGATGATTCCTAATTCAAAATTGTTGTATACTAGTGAAGCCAAAATTACACGTAATAATGTATAAATTATGAACTGTTATGAGTAGTTATTGTAGCCGTGGCATATAGCAATTAAAAGCCAATTCACACTAGAATGTTTCATCACGTTAGAAAGGTTTGTAACAATGGTTGCCCCGTAAAATGTAACAAAAGAAAGTAACAGACAGAGAGCTGGATCCTACTTTTTGCCAATTGTCAATGTCTGTTGAGAGCACACTCAACTCTAATAGGATGGGTGATGCAAGAGGGTTAGTGCAACGCAAGCAGAAAGAGAGGGGACTTATGCCGGTTGAACAGCTATGCTGCTTAGTGCAGGGTTGGCCTTCTTTGGTGTCCAAATAGCTTTGAACAAGGGGCACAAAGCCTAGTACCAAAGATCCTAAAATTAATATGTGAGTAAGTTAGTAAAGAGCTACAACCTGATTGAGATCAAAATTGCAACTGATTTTATTGTCCTTTGTCTTTAACAAACAAAACTCTCAAGAATAGCTCATGCCAACAATACCGGCATGGGTAGAACAGCTTGTGCAAACAATCTAAAGAACAGCTTGTGCCAACAATAAGCATGAACAGAACAGCTCATGCCAACAATCACCATAAGCCAAAAAGGCTTAACTTAAGCACAACAATTGGGCCATAGACCTACTTAACTCTACTTAAACCTAATACTTGATGTGCTCACAACAACATCAGCCAATGAAAGAAAAGCAGGAAGTAATTGTTACACAAAAATATCACCTGCTACAAATGACAAAGTTGCAAACAACCATTTTTGTTGTTGATAAAGGCTGACATTTCCTCATTTCCTATTGATTATTCAAATGATGGTTCCTTGTGTTTATAAATAAAAGATATAAATATATATATAAAAATAAATAAAATTATTTCATTCTTTTAATCAATTTTATGATCTTTTTCTCAATTCTCATTTTAAGTTTATTATTCTGATCATTAAAATTATCATTTCATTTAAAAGTTTATTTACTATCTTAATTAGTAGTTTTTTATTATCATTATTCTCTATTACTTCACTTAATTAATACCAATACAAACTCCAATTAATGTAAAAAGCTTATATGCAATATAATTGCTTCACAGATGCAACATTGACTGCAGATTGCTCTTTCAATAGGACTTCAATAGCAGAAATTCCTTGTATCAACAGTTAAAACAATCAGATATGTATACTTTCATTATTTTGCTTTGTTTTCTGCCAATTTTCGCAAATTGCGATAAAACTCTTCACGATGGACCTTGTCCAAAACCACCTCATCCAGAAGATGCTTCTAAATTCGTAAACATAAGACAAAATATAATAAGTGAATATACTATTTCTGATTTTATGTCTACTTAGATTGATGGAAAATGGAAAGCAATTAAAGATAGCTACGAAGAGCTCGAGACAAATCCGATAGACTGTGCAGAATACATATTAAGAGCAAGAGCTACTCCGAATGAAGGATTTTATATGAGCTATACTTATAAGCAATCAGAGTAATGCAAATTTTAAATTTTAATTAATGTAATGTTCTTATTTTTACTTTTAAGTAAGCGATATCATATTGATTATACATTTGTCCCAAATGAAGATTTTACTGCATTTGTGACAAATATCCTAAGTATAAATTTATTTTATTTCAAATTTATGTCATATAGTACTTGCTATAAAAGAATTTTATTTATAAAGACGAAAAAACTAAAAAATATGAGCCAGACGGTTGGGTTTATACCATAGTCAAACTAGAAGGTGAAGATAAAAATAAAGGAGTGTTGGTGTATGGATGCCAAAATGAAGAAAAAAAACATAGAAGTACTTGTTTAGAAATTAAACCATAAACATTAATGTCAATAATTATTTTTATATTTCAATGCTAGGCTCTTATAGCATTTTAGTACGTAAAGTCCCTACCAATGCACAAACAAAGAAAAAACTGGAAACATTGTACAACAAGGTTGGAGATGGGAGAAAAATGTTCACCATTAATTGGGACAACTGTGATTAATACATGGTTGCCAGCAAAAAATATTTTTTGTTTAATGTTGTTAACTAAAATAAAGAATGAAAAGAAAGTATTTGTGTTTTCTATTAATTAAATTCAATAGATAAATTTAAACTAATCAAAGAATGTTAAAGTTTAGTAAATCTGAACATTAGCCTGGGCGTGTTAAAATGATCAAAACAGATGCGAGATTTATGAATTGTCAAGCCTTTGTTATTACAGCCGCATCCCACATCACCAATTCAAGATCATCCTACTACGAGTAAAGCTAGAATTACATGTAAAGGCTGATTCACACTAGAACATTTCATCATGTTATAACCATTTGTAACTATGATTGGATAAGGACAGATCATTGACAGACATAGAAGATAAGACATGTGTTTATTGTTGTTAGTTATATTAGTTAAATGTAATAGTTAGTTAGTTTTCATTAAAGTAGTTTATTGTTCTTAAACAATTCAGTTATTATTGGAGAAGGAGAAAACGAAGAAGACAATATACCAAGGAGGCGAGAAACAAGCGAGAGCGAGTTTTGGCAGGAAAACGATCCATCCACAATAGTTTTGTTGAAATAAAGATTAAAAAAATAATAGATGATGATTTCAAAGTCTGGAAATAGTTCCAATAACCTTAACTTCACATTATAACTTGCCTGGTGTGGACTGGACATACCAGTAAGCAGGCCCAACAACCTGTATAATTTTCTCAAGCACAAAACCAAGAATAAAAAACAGACAACCACAACCAACAACAACAACAAATTAGAAAAAGAAAAAATTTTAAATAAAGAACGAAAAGATCACCAGAATGCCCTGTTGGTTGTCACAAAAAGCCTCTTAATTATGTATTAATAGAAACCATTTATAGATTAGTGTTTGAAAGTTTTTGTTTTCTCAACTGTTGCAATGGTGGTGGTGGTAGTTTGTATTAGGTTGCCAGTGGCAACTTAAAACTTAACAGTTTCTTTCACTCCATTTTGAACATAGTTAATTGCTTAGATGGGAACCAGGAAAAACCCAGAGATGCTGTGCGGCAAGAAAACACTGCAGCAAAACCAAAATGAAACAAAATAGAGTAAGAACCAAAAAAAACCAAATGCAAAGAACAACTAGGACCCCAATACCCATCACCAGCAAGGAAAAAAAAAAGGAAGAATTACGAAAGAAGGTGGTGTGGTGAATTGTTGTTTAAGGTCACCAGCAGCTGCTATGGCCATATGTGACCTGTCAACAAACAAATATTAAAGTCATAATATATTAAACAATCCATTTCTTTACACAATCCAGTGCTTAGATGGGAATCAGGAAAAACCCAGCAATGCCGTACGGCAAGAAGACACCATGGCAAAACCAAAATCAAACAAAACAAAAAAAGAACAAACTAAAGAAAACCAAATGAAAAGAACAACCAAGACCCCAAAACCCATCATCAGCAAGGAAAAGAAAAAAGGAAGACTAAGGAACGGAAGAAAAGATAACCTGAGACCCTATTTCGTTCGACCACTAAGGAGCCCCTTGATGGTGTACTAACAAGGGAACCCCGTGAAAGCTAGGGCAAATTTCGCTCCATAGGAAAGAAGGAAAAGATTACCAGAGGATCCTGTTGGCCTCACCAAGGTGGGTTTCTAGAAAGCACCACAAGGAGGTAAAACTTGGAAATTTTGCCCCTCTTGACTGTTGCAAATGACTGCAAAATAAGGCTATATCATTCACATAAATAACTACAATACTTAAATGAAATCATTTTGATCTCTTATTCAGATTTAATTTCCTTTTTTATTACTTAAATCTTTTGATTACTCTATACAATTTTCCTTTTAACTCTTATTATTCTAATCATTTTAATGATCATTTTATTTAATACTTCATTTACTCTTTAGATGATTAATTTTTATGACCATTATTCTCTACATTAAAGTATATTACATAGGATTACCTATTGAAATTCTTAAACAAAAAGTTAACTATGATCCTTTCCATCATTTTGTTTCTCGTCATGCCATTTATGGTAAGATGCGATGTAACTATTTATGAAGGACATTGTCCAAACCCAGAACCAGAAGAAGCATCGAAACTGACAAGTGTAAATAAACTAAATGTATTTTAAAATTCTATTCTAATATTATTTTCACTTTCAGTTGGATGGCGATTGGTGGATAGTTCAAAGTAGCAATGAAGAGTTTGAACAAAATTCTGTAACCTGTGCAAAACTTTCCATTGAATATGTAAATAACAATCTTGAAGGAAATTTGCATTTCAAAGATTCAAAATTGTAAGTTTTAAATATTAGTATAATCCAGATAAATTCTTACACTTTTTTAAAGCAACGATCAGTCACGCAAAGTAAAATATACCATGATAAATGGTCACCCAGGACAATGGACAAAATATTTGTTCAGTAATAAAAAATAAATTTTATATTAAATTTATATTACCAATTTTAAATATGTATATAAAGATGACACAAATGGAAATTACAAACCAGAGGTTTGGGTTTTGACCGTAGTCAAAGCTGTAGGTGAAGGTAAACAATTAGCAATATTGGTCTATGCATGCAAAGAAAGTGAAAACAAACACCAAAGTATGAATTTCTAAAATATTTAAAATAAATATTAAATGTAAAATTTTATACAGGTTATTATCGCATTTCGTCGAAAAAAATCCCTCTCGATGGCAAAATTCAGGATGCATTGTTAGAAGAATTTAAATCGAGAGGACATAACAGACCACTTCTGATCATTGCACACAAAGACTGCAAATAACTTGTATTTTATGATGTAAACAAAAATAAAGATGATGTGAATTGTGTTGTGGATATATAATAATGATTTGTTGGATATGAGAGAAATAAACTATTTTCGATCCACACGTCCTTGACTAAATTGTTTATCAGCAAAAACTAAATCGCCACACTTAAAGTGTCTATAATGCGACCAATTAATTAATTTCGACACAAAAAATTGCTTTTTGTCCAAAGTCCAGTAGTGGAAATCATATTGTTGATGAAACACAGTCACTGGAGTTGTAAAATAGAATTAAACGATTTAATCCATAAGAGCAATAAAAGATTACAACTTATCATCAAAAAGTACAATAATGATAACCAACTAAAATAACATAGATTCACTTGATCTGTACATAAATCACAGGTACAGATCAACCAGTCTATAAATAGATTGAGAGGAAAGACAAAATGGTCGCTATTGGTTACATCTTAGATGCGCCATCTATCAACACAAAAGTAAAACATGAATACAAGAATGTATCAAAAACATGCGCTTAGTTATTTAAATGCGAAAACAAAATAATTAAAAACAAGGTAAATAAATATTATACAAACAAATACACGTCAGCCAAATGGTAATATTATAAACATCTTAATACAATATCGATGAAATTGAGACATAATCGAATTAATGTTCCACAAATTGACCCTTATAAAAAAATTTGATCATTTTGAGATCATTCTCAGATCATATGCAGATCATTTGATCATTTTCAAGTCATTGGGAGATTATTTTGATCAGTGAAGTGATTAAAAATATCTTTGATCATAATTTTGATCAGAAAAGTCCATAATGTGATCAAAAAATGATGAAATGACCAAATATGATTAAAATTTGACCAAATTTATTAAATAACTGATTAGAAAATGATCACTAAATGATGAAGTTTTTTTTATAAAGGGAATGATGATTCCTAATTCCAAATCGTTGTATTCAACAACTTATTTATTATTTAGTTTCTTCATTTATTTTTTTTAAATATTATTTGTCATTATAAATTAATATTTTGTATTTTTTATATTTATATATAAAATCATTTTGGTCTTTTGTTCAAATTTATGATCTTTTTCTCAATTTTCATTTTAAGTTTATTATTTTAATCATTAAAATTATCATTTCATTTGAAAGTTTATTGACAATCTTAATTAGATTATTCTCTATTAATTCACTTAATTAATACCAATACAAACTCCAATTAATATAAAAAGTTTATATGCAATATAATTGATATAATTACTTCACAGATGCAGATTGCTCCAGACTAATCATTTGCCAGGCATTGAAATTCATAAATTTCAACAACAATGATCTGTTCCATCATTTTGCTTTTCGTTATGTCATTTTTGGCAAAATGCGACAAAACCTTTTACAATGGAGATTGTCCAAAGCCAGAACCAGAAGAAAGATCGAAACTGACAAAAGTAAATAAACAAAATTTAATTTTAAAATTCTATTTTAAATTTATTTTCACTTTCAGTTGAACGGCACTTGGTGGATAGTTCAAAGTAGCAATGAAGAGTTCGACCAAACCCCTGTAACCTGTGCAAAAATTTTCATTGCATATGTAAATGACTCACTCCTTGAAGGAAATTATCATTACAAAGATTCAAATTTGTAAGTTTTAAATGTTAAAATAATCCAGATAAATTCTTATACTTTTTTAAAGCAACGATAAGTCACGCAAAGTAAAATATGTCATGATAAATGGTCACCCAGGACAATGGACAAAATATTTGTTCAGTAATAAAAAATATATTTTATATCAAATTTATATTATCAATTTTAAATATGCACATAAAGATGACACAAAAGGAAATTACAAACCAGAGGTTTGGCTTTTGACCACAGTCAAAGCTGTAGGTAAAGGTAAAGAATTAGCACTATTGTTCTACGAATGCAAGGAAGGTGGAAACAAACACCAAAGTATGAATTTCTAAAATGTTAAAAATAAATATTAAATGTTAAATTTTTATGAAGGTTATTATCGCATTACGTCGGAAAAAATCCCTCTCGATAGCAAAATTCAGGATGAATTGTTGGAAGCATTTAAATCGAGTGGATATAACAGACCACTTCTGACCATGGCACACAAAGACTGCAAATAACTTGTATTTTATGATGTAAACTAAAATAAAGATGAAGTGAATCGAATGATGATTCCTAATTAAAGATCGTTGTATACGAGTAAAGCCAAAATTACACGTAACAATGTATAAATTGTGAGCTGATGAGTGTTTATCGTGGCCGTGGCATGTAGCAATTAAAGACCGATTCACACTAGAACGTTTCATCACGTTAGAAAAATTTGTAACAATGGTTGCCCCGTGAAATGTAACAAAACAAAGTAGCAGACAGAGAGCTGGACCCTATTTTCTGCCAATTGTCAATGTGTGTTGAGAGCACACTCAACTGTAACAGGATGGGTGACACAAGCGGGTTAGTGCAACACAAGCAGAAAGAGAGGGGACTTGTGCCGGTTGAACAGCTATGCCGCTTAGTGCAGGGTTGCCCTTCTTTAGTGTCCAAATAGCTTTGAGCAAGAGGCACAAAGCCTGGTAACAAAAGTCCTAAAACTGTTATGTGAGTAAGTTAGTAAAGAGCTACAACCTGATTGAGATTAAAATTGCAACTGATTTTATTGTTCTTTGTCTCTTACAAAGAAAACTCTTAATAATAGCTCATGCCAGCATGAGAAGAACAGCTTGTGCAAACAATAAGCATGAGAAGAACAGCTTGTGCAAACAATAAGCATGAGAAGAACAGTTCATGCCAACAATCACCATGAGCCAAAAAGGCTTAACTTGTGCATAACAATTGGGCCATAAGCCTACTTAACCCTACTTAAACCTAGTACCTCATGTTCTTGCAATAATGTCAGCCAATGAGTATCAAGCAGGAAGTAATTGTTACACAAAAATATCACCTGCTACAAATGACAAAGTTGCAAACAACCATTTTTGTTGTTGATAAAGGCTGACATTTGGTCATTTGCTATTGATCTTTTTCTCAATTTTTATTTTAAGTTTATTATTCTAATCATTAAAATTGTCATTTCATTTGAAAGTTTATTTACAATCTTAATTAGTAGTTTTTTATTACCATTATTCTCTATTACTTCACTGAATTAATACCAATACAGACTCCAATTAATATAAAAAGATTTTATGCAATATAATTGATATAATTGCTTCACAGATGCAACATTGGCTGCAGATTGTTCCAGATTAATCTATTTCAATAGCACTTCAATAACAGATTCCTTGTATCAATAGTTAAAACAATCAGATATGTATACTTTCATTATTTTGCTTTGTTTTCTGCCAATTTTGGCAAATTGCAATAAAACTCTTCACGATGGATCTTGTCCAAAACCACCTCCTGCAGAAGACGCTGCTAAATTCGTAGACATAAAACAAAATATAATAAATGAATATACTATTTCTGATTTTATGTCTACTTAGATTGATGGAAAATGGAAAGCAATTCAATATAGCTACAAAGAGCTCGAGACAAATCCGATAGACTGTGCAGAATACATATTAAAAGCAAGAGCTACTCCGAATGAAGGATTTTATAAGAGCTATACTTATAAGCAATCAAAGTAATGCAAATTTCAAATTTTAATTAATGTAATGTTCTCATTTTTACTTTTAAGTAAGCAATATCATATTGATTATACATTTGTCCCAAATGAAGATTTTACTGCATTTGTGACAAATATCCTAAGTATAAATTTATTTTGTTTTAAATTGATGTCATATAGTATTTGCTATAAAAGAATTTTATTTCTAAAGACAAAAAAACTAAAAAATATGAACCGGATGGTTGGGTTTATACCATAGTCAAACTTGAAGGTGAAGGTAAAGATAAAGGAGTGTTGGTATATGGATGCCAAAATGAAGAAGAAAAACATAGAAGTATTTGTTTAGAAATTAAACCATAAACATTGTCAATAATTATTTTTATATTTCAATGCTAGGCTCTTATATCATCTTAGTACGTGAAGTCCCTATCAATGCAGAAACACAGAAAATACTGGAAACATTGTACAAAAAGGTTGGAGATGGGAGAAAAATGTTTACTATTAACTGGGACAACTGCTTTTAATACATGGTTACCAGCAAAAAATATTATTTAATGTTGTAAACTAAAATAAAGATTGAAAAGAAAATGTTTGTGTTATCTATTATTAATAGATAATCTTAAACTGATCAAAAATGTTAAAATTTAGTAAATCTGAACATTAGCCTGTGCATGTTAAAATGATCAAAACAGACTCAAGATTTATGGATTGTCAAGCCTTTATTATTTCAGCCGCATTCTGCATCACCACCGTGTTCCCAATGCTTTTTGAATTCGCCGATCTCGTCGAAACCATCGATAGGAGAATGTATTTACTTAGACACAGTCTAGTCTATTTGGGGTACCCGTACAGCCTCCACACAACATTCCCCATGTCCACCACAACCTCACCTCAACAACTCCGTACATCTTCACTCTAGGATGGTTAACAACAGTCTCTATCTTGAGGTTGAGCCTCCAGGTGGGGTCGTTGGATGTGCCCCAGATGTGAGTGTATCTTGTTACTATAATTAATTTGTATTCCAATCACCAGAAGGAGTAGAAGTAGTGACGGATATGTGTGAGTGGGACTGAACGACAAAAAGGCACGAAAGAAAGATCAGATCGAGATGACATGCCGAAGAGTGAGCATCATTCCCATTATTATATTATTCTATTGTCATTTTTGTATTTAATCAGTTAGTTATTAAACGTTCATTTCATTCAAAATATCGAGTCGCATTAATGAAAGAAGAAGTGAGAGAAGACGAATAATACACAGAAAAAGTGGGAATATGATCCATCCACCCCAAGATCATGTGTCTAAAATCCATATTGCCCTCTAGTGATGACTGGTCACAAAGTATTTTTTCAATATAACTTGTTGTGACCTGAAATAATTTCATATTTTGTATTTCATGATTACTTATTTATTATTTAGTTCCTTCAAATATTTTTCTTAAAACATTTTTTGTTGTTAAAAATTAAAATTTTACATTTTTTTATATTTATATATAAAATCATTTTATTCAGATTTATAATCTCCTTATTTATTACCTAAATTTTTTATTACAATTTTCCAATCATTAAAATTATCATTTTATTCAAAATTTATTTACAATTTTAATTATTAATTTTTTATGACCATTATTCTCTATTTCTTCACTTAATTAATACCATTATAAACTATAATTAATATACCAAGTTTATGTGCAATATAATTGATATAATTACTTCAACAGATGCAGATTGCTCCAGACTAATCATTTGCCACGCATTGAAATACTTAGTCATAAATTTCAACAACAATGATCCGTTCAATCATTTTGTTTCTCGTCATGTCATTTTTGGCAAAATGCGAAATAACCTTTTACGATGGAAATTGTCCAAACCCAAAACCAGAAGAAATATCGAAACTGACAAAAGTAAATAAACCAAATAAATTTTAAAATTCTATTTTAAATTTATTTTCACTTTCAGGTGGACGGCGATTGGTGGATAGTTCAAAGTAGCAATGAAGAGCTCAAACAAAACCCTGTAACCTGTGCAAAAATTTCTGATGCATATGTAAATGACAATGACAAAGAAATTTCTGAAGGACATTATCATTACAAAGATTCGAAATTGTAAGTTTTAAATGTTGGTATAATCCAGATAAATTCTTATACTTTTTTAAAGCAACCATCAGTCACGCAAAGTAAAATATGTCACGGTAAATGGTCACCCAGGACGATGGACACAGTATTTGTTCAGTAATAAAAAATATATTTTATTTTAACTTTATATTACCAATTTTAAATATGCATATAAAGATGACACAAATGGAAATTACAAACCAGAGATTTGGGATATGACCGTAGTCAAAGCTGTAGGTGAAGGTAAAGAATTAGCGCTATTGGTCTACGCATGCAAGGAAAGTGGAAACAAACACCAAAGTATAAATTTCTAAAATATTGAAAATAAGTATTAAA
Organism: Henia vesuviana; assembly: GCA_034696185.1. Taxonomy (NCBI): domain Eukaryota; kingdom Metazoa; phylum Arthropoda; class Chilopoda; order Geophilomorpha; family Dignathodontidae; genus Henia; species Henia vesuviana. Next base: position 2,821 of record JAQFZU010000703.1, on the reverse strand, counting down.
TGTAAAATTTTTATATAGGTTATTACCACATTTCGTCGGAAAAAATCCCTATCGATAGCAAAATTCATGATGCATTGTTGGAAGCATTTAAATCGGGAGGATATAACAGACCACTTCTGACCATTTCACACAAAGACTGCAAATAATCATCTCACCAAATAACTTGTATTTTATGGTGTAAACAAAAATAAAGATGATGTAAATTGAATGATGATTCTTAATTCAAGATCGTTGTATATGAGTAAAGCCAAAATTAACAATGTATAAATTGTGAACTATTATGAGTGTTTATTGTGGCCGTGGCATGTAACAATTAAAGGCCGATTCACACTAGAACGTTTCATCACGTTAGAAAGGTTTGTAACGATGATTGTCCCGTGAAATGTAACAAAACAAAGTAGCAGACAGAGAGCTGGACCCTACTTTCTGCCAATTGTCAATGTCAGCCAATGAGAGGCAAGCAGGAGGTAATTGTTACACTGTCGTGATTCCAATTAATATCTAACATTATTAGGGTCACGATAGTGTCACTACCTCATCGTCGCGTCCAGATGATGAAAATTAATCGCCTTGACCTCGCCCTCACTCCTCGACCCCAAGTAAAGACAAAAGGACGGTGAGGCAGCACACTGAAGGGGTGGAGGGTCATAGAACTAGCATCTTTTGTTGTCCCTTCCTGTCTAAAGAAGCCAATGGAAACTCGTTGTCACCAAGGTTATCCATCACATCTTCACCTGGGTTGAGAACTAATAAAGAGAGCCACGACAGGAAGTAGAGACAGAACCAGAATCATACCCCAAAAACTACAGAACAAGCAACCAGAAAACAGAACCTCAAGAAACCTCACCGTCAAGCCATACTAACCAAGAGTTTAAGATTGATCAAAGATCAAGGTCAAATTTCACTGCTGCTTAATGAGAGCTAGACGACAGCCAGAAAAGAAATCATCGTAGAAGCCTTCCCCGGAAGCATCGTCACGTGCTCAACCGAGCAATCCTGGGCAACGATCCGAGTCACGTGGAAGAACCCCTCCGTGACCCAACCATAGAGTGGATTATAATTGCTATCCTTTTGTAAGAGCTATGGCTCCGATTGTGAGTAAAATAAACCCATTCCATTTGTATTAGTCCCGTTTCGCATTCCATTATTTTTCTCTATCCATTAATTGTTAAAGCTGAAGTAAAGTGTTAACCAGGAGTAAAATACCAATTCAGAATTAACCAGAGAAATCCGAGAACGACAACACAAAAATATCACCTGCAACAAATGACAAAATTGCAAACAACCACTTTTGTTATTCATAAAAGCTGATATTTTGTCATTTCCTATTGATTATTCAATTAATGCTTCCTATTGGTCGTGTGTTTATGTGATAAAGTGCTTAAACAATATCAACAAAGCAAAATATTGTTAGTCACACACGCAACATTGTTGCACATGTTCTAATGTGAATCAGCATTAAATCTTAGAACTGACTACTGGCATTATAAGTAACATACTTACACCTCGTAGCAAACAGTGTATCTGAGATTAATTTTAAACAATTTAAATTGCATTGATGTAAAATGTAATTAATTTCAATTATGATAAATGATATGAATTTTAAAGTGAGCACAAAAATTAATCGTTTAAAAATCATGTTTTATTAGTTCTAAACATACAAATGAAAGCATGTTGTATGTTCAAATACTGCACATTAGACAATAGTTTCATTATAAATAACAAATCTGTTGTTTGAGACAACAATTAATAAAGAAAAGAAAAAAAGAAATATCGCTTATTGCTGCCAGTAAGTATCACAGTAAGGCAAAGGAAACCCATTAGTTTAAGACACAACAAACAAGATGATACAGTGCATGATAAAATAGTGAAAAGAAAAACTAAATTAAAAGATTATAAAAAAAATCACACAAAAATGCAACTCAGATAGAATTATCCATAACTTGTCATAAGCCGATTTAAGAAAGAAAACTATTGGTTCCAAATACAGGTGAATATTTTTAGTAACTTAGTTTCAGTATTAGTGAAATGAAACAATCAACCAAATATCTAGTGACCGTCCGCTTCGTCTTCATCTGGACACGGTCTCCAAACAACGACTTTACTGGCGGTGTACTGTGAAATAGTTAGAACACGTATGCATGATTTATGTGGTTGAGCTTTTATTAGTTAATGCCATGCTTCACATCACCGGCACGTTCCCAACGCTCTCTAGGTTCGCCGGCTTTGTACTGGCGGTTACCAAGCCCTATTAACTAAGACACTGACTTATGGCTACTTGAGTTAACCATACATATCTCTCAGTCTCCGCACAACATTCCTCATTTATATTCTCCATCGTATATTCTCGCCTGGGCAATCCCACACATCCTTACCCTACGACGGTTTCTCACTGATTCTCTCTCTATTCGGGTCAAAGGGTTGAGCCCCCAGGCGGTGTAGTGGACGTGCCCTGGGGTCAGGTGACCAAGATCCATCCCAGATAGCACACTGACTTCCTAGAGATGTTCCAAACATCCGAAAGTCGTGCAATCTAAAATAGACATCCCTTAGATGTGTTTAAGACATTCCAGAGATTACCCTAAAACCTAAGTTTTAAAAATTTATTTTGAAACATCCGAGAAATATCCGAAACACATTCCAAATGTCCAAAATATTATTGTAATTTTCCAGACATTCTGTGGGCGTCCAAGGGACATGCAAAATATCCAAAATTCTTAGCATATTTATTGCACATCTGGTGAATGTTCAAGAGACATACAGAATATCCGAGAATTTCTAAATTTTCCAGCACATCTTACAGACGTCCAAGAGACATCTG
>JAQFZU010000702.1:0-20487 GCA_034696185.1 Henia vesuviana | reverse complement strand
ATAAAAGGGGCGAATTAATGGCATATCAAGTTGTTACCGACTGCGCCAAGTTGGATAAAGTGAACTGGAATGTCGCTGTATGACGATTCCAGTTCACTTGTGAATTGTGAAAACGGAATTTATTTCTTTCTACCTCAATTTCCTATCATCAGCAGTTCCAATGAGCAAAAGAAAACTGTTCTATGCGGCAATCCGCCGTCCAAATAAGATTCCTAGTCGTTGTAGGCCCAACCTGCAAATAAAAAATAGTTAAAATTACAAATTGAACTGGAAATGGAATTGGGAATTGGGAAAGTGAGTATTTATGGGTTTTGGCTTGTTTTGTCCACTCATCAAGTCTACTGGAAATATTTTTTTAGATTGGTTTCCAGTTTACTTGTGAATGGAGTATAATTGGGTTAAAATTTGTTTGTAAATTTGGGAATTTTTTTATGGGTGATTCTAGTCTAGTTGTGAATTTGAATTGTTTTTATTGAAAAATTATCAGTTATAATTCCAGTTTAGTTGTGAATTGGGTTGAAATTTGTCATTTGTTAGTCAATTGAGAACTTTTTTAAGGGAAATTCAAGTCAAGTTGTGAATTGGCCATAGAGTTATTGATTGTTAATTATAATTATAATTCTAGTTCAGTTATGAAATCTAAGTTTTTGATATGATTTAAAAGTGGACTGGAATTTTATTTTTATAATAAAATATGAATTTATGAATGCTAATTCCAGTTTACTTCTGCAATCTAAAAACCCATTTCATTATTTACTCCCATTCACAAGTCTACTGGAATTTTCCAATTCCACTCCATTTCATCAGATTCAATTCACTTTAACAAAACAGTGTTTTTGACGACCGGAACCGGCATTTTCAAACCTCGAACTCAATAAACAAACAGAAAAAAATCCAAAATGACCAAAATTCAACACCGAAGACCGAAATAACAATAAGAAAAAGCAATGGCTGTTGAGTAGTTATCTACACCTCCTACACCATCAAATCTAGTGTGCTTCACTCATTTCCTCACTTCCGACACCAGAGGGCGTCGAGATATCAAAATGATTTACTTCTCATCACGCCTCGTGTGAAATTAATGGCCGCATCGAGGCTCGAACAAGCGCCACTTTCCTTCCCGTTCTCATCGCATCGAACGAGACACTCCATGACAAATACTCTCGATATATCAAACACCGTCTCGCACAGTGTTTTTCATCGATTCGTCTAGCCTTAGTAGCCGATTGGGACATTAAGCCATATACACCCTCATTGATATTCTAACGCCATTTTTTATTTATTTATTATTTCATTCCTTTCGAATCTCACTTTAGCGGCTGTAAATTTACGCCAACGTGGCAACCGACGAGAATAATGGACTCTGGAAACGAAAACAAAACACGAATTACAACTCAGCACATCAAACTCGAAACAATAAACAAACTCGATGAGTGAACCAAAGCGCTTTAACTTCGACTTTACTTACAAATTTCACCACCAGAATTCGCTCCCAAATTTTATTTTTCAATTTATAAAAAAAAAAAAAATAAAAAAAATAAAAGAAATAATAAAAAGGCAATTAAATAGCGGAAATTTGTAAAAGAATATAAAAGACGAAGACAAAATGAAAAGTCGTAAAAGCTGAAAATGGGAGCGCCATTAAAAACAAACGCTATTTTTACGAGTTTTTTTTTTTTTTTTTGTTAAATAAAATATAAAATAAAAATACGAGGCTTATTTTAAACATATGAGACATTGTTGAGAAGAAAAGTGCGTGTTATTGATTGCAGAGTGCGCCGCTATTGGTCTCGTCTTCATTTACCAATTGAAGGGACACGCGCCGATTGGTTCGATCGAAGCGCCAATCTTGAGCTCGTTAATAATTCAAGAGTTGTCGTCGTCGCAGGTGAGTCTTAATCAACTCATGGATAATACTCGTTGCGCATGCGTGATCAAATACAATTTTTGTTTTGATTTTTTTCTTTTAAACAAAAAAATCAGCGTTTCAATTATTTAATCTGAGAAATAAATAAAAAATAAAATTTTTTCAAATTTAATTTTCAACATTTTCCACTTGAAAATTTTTTTTTTTAAATGAAAAAAAAAATGGCCGTTGACGCCATTTAAAAAAAATTTAAATATTTTATAATTGATATTAAGTTATTATTTTTTTTTTTTAAATTAAGATTTTCTGGGATTTATTGATTTGATTGAATATGATGTCATTTCCTGTCCAACATGGCGCCCGAAATGTTATCTCTCGCTTCAAGATGAATTTTCGCGATTATCTCGTTAATTATCGAACCAAATCTCATAAACTTTAGCTCATTCGATTCCTTTCGACGAGACGAATTAAACTAATTAAAATTTTAACGAATTTCGATGCGATTTTAAGTGATAAAAATAAATTTTAAATTTTCAAAAAAACCGGCGAATCCAGTTTGGTGCACAGTTCTGTTCGTAGGCGTCTCCGACAATAAATTCTCAAATAAAATCCCTTTAAAAAGTCTCTTAAACGTCGTTGCACCTCCGTAAAACAAATTTTATTGCGCCATCTAGCGGAAAACCGTTTATTAACTCGCAAATCTGCATCACTTTACCTTGATCCGAACCCAAACAAACAAACAACCGTCACCGCCATTAACTTTAAGCCATCGTCATCGTATTCTAGTGTCTAAAGAGTTAAATTCACCCCCTCAACTTACTTCCTCTTGTTTCAGCCATCAAAAACCGATAAAAACATGAGCAAACGGATCACATTTCGGCTCTTAAAAACATTTTAAAACGCACACCTGCAGCAATGAACGTCGCCATTGACATCACGTGACAATTAGGCCTAAAATTCCAACGGTATATCACGTGACCCATTGCACTTTAAATTTTTTCTTTCAAAAAAAAAAAAAATTTCTCGGGCAACGCAAGAAAGACGAGCGATTCCTATGGGGGTGGCGTATTTCTCGCTCGGGGGGTGCAAAACAAGACCTTTTTCGAGTCCCCCACCTCCCCCTTCCTCCCCACTCTACCCCATCGACCGCCATTTTCTTGCAACTTCTCAACTTACGCGTAAATGCGATTAATGTTGAACGGTTCGTAATAGAGTGGGACAGGTGTGTCTCCGCATTAATTAAGTGCGTCGAAATAGAGCGAAAGTTACGACGCCATATTTTTTTTTTTCATACATCGAATTAAAAAGCGCCATCTCGTGCAAAATTCCGCATCGATTTAATCTCGAAAACCGTTTGAAACGCAGACAAAAATGTAAAATAATAACAAATTCTTATTTAATTCCTCGCGACTCGAGTTAATTAGAGTCACATTTCACAAGCAAAACTTGAAGTAAAAGTGCATTTGCAGCATCAACAACAGCCACGATTAAATTCAACCCCTTCTGCCCCCCTCCCCCCCTTTCCCCCATCTCCTCATTCGTAATTCAAATACAGCAAATTAATGAAAACTCCGATTTTCCGACTCTCTCTTCCCCCCCATCTTTAAAAATAAAAATAAAAAATAATCGGGCGCAAATCGCTTAAAAATCGCGCCACACCTCCTATTAAAACCCCATCCGAATACATTTCACGTGTTAAAAGGGTTAAACGCAATTGCCAATTCGAATCGCTGCAGCGAAGCCCGCTCGCATCAAGGCGGAGCTTTTGCCGCTGCTCGTCTTTCGCTTCTCCAATTTCCTCCGCGTGTCAAAGGGTTAAAAGCCGAGCGCGGCGACAGCTTGCGCCCTGTAATTTAGGCGTGACGTAATCACTATTTTTGGGGAGAAGAGGGGGGGGGGGAGGAGTTGAAAGTTGGTTTTCTATCGAACGAACGAATCCCTCGTTAATTGGGGCGCGTCGTTGGTAAGGAGTAAAACGAAGTAAGAAGCGGCGATGGTGGTTTTCTCGCGAGATAAGACGAGAAAAGTGTCGCGCGTCTATTAACAACCGCAGAGTCACCGGAGAAAGCGTCGTTGCGTGCCACCACGGCCGTAATGGTTTCGCGCGCACAAACTGCATCTCCGGCGCGCACTCGTTGCTCTACGGAGTCCCCCGTGGGCCGTAGACGAGAAATTAAGACGATGCCAGAAGCCATTCGGCAAAACAAGCGCGTTTCCCCCCCCCCCCTTCATCCCCCCCTTCGTGCAATCGAAATAAGGGGTTGTGGGGGTGTGTATGCGAGTGTCCGATATGCCATTTGAAATACGAGGCCGCGTCCAGGCATAAAATTTATCCGCACGACCATCTCGCTCTTGGCCGAGCGAATGGTGCTGCGATAAGCTCGGAAACGAGGCACAAAAATATCCTTTTCGTTTGGTCTGCGTGTCTTTTGCTGCTTTTCCCCTCCCCTCGTCTCGAAACGAGTTTCGTTCATTTGCATCGAATTCGCCGACTGCGGGACACTACGGGCGCCGTGGGAGATAAAAGAATGAGGGAGGACGATAAATGTTATTATTACGTATGTGGAATGGCGATACGTTTCAGTTCACCCCTTTGCGCACTTTGTTGTAGTCTATAGCCTTTTTCCTACGAATAATTTGACCATTGTTTTGCATGGGAATGTGTCGTGTTAGACGTGGGGTATAGATTAGGTGTGTTGGTATTTCACATAACACATTGGGGGTTTAAAATGGGGGGGTGTTTAAGGTAATATTTATAAATTAAATATAAAAAAACTTATAAAAATAAAATTTTCTTATTTTAATATTTTTTAAAAAAAAATTTAAAAAAATATTTTTTTGAGTAAAAAAAAATTCAAACTTTAATTTTTACCCATAATTCACCATTTCTATGGTAAAAAAAAAAATTAAAATAGGGTTTAATCACCTCCCCATATCATCCCCCGATTGATAAATTTAAAAAAAAAAAATTTATAAAACAAACTCAACCCCAATAGATGGCTGAGCAACAAAACCAATTATGAAACAAATTGTGTTTATAAAAGAAAAAAAAATACAAGAAAACAAATTCCTCGTTTACCCTGGCAACACGGCATAATAAGGAAAAGGTAGAAAACGAGGCTGGTTTCCCTACATTAAGATACGAGACCAATTTTTGTCGAGTTATGCATATTTACAACCGGCTGTTTAGATTATGAGTCGCCGTAAATTACCAAGAAGCGTGATGAAACTTTAAGCCCTCCTGTCTCTGGCTTAGAAATGAGCGACACCATTTTTACTCATCCCCCCACCTCACCCCCCAACCCTCGTTACACCATAAACTCGTCACTGCATATCGTCTTAATAAGAAAAACTTATAATTAACTCGGATAAAATACAAGTAAAAAAAAAAATACAAAATTAAATAAAAACACGACGAAACATCCTTAAATGCGACCATTTGTAATTTAAAAAAAAATAATATTACAAATTTAAATATAAAATAAAATTGCAAATGGAGGCGATGAAGGCGTCGGCCAGGGACAATTTAACGCATCTTAGAAAATGTTTTATACGGAGTTTAATTATTGCGTGTCGCTGTAACGAGTTGTTTGGGGAGAAGAGGGGGGTGGGAACGGAGCATGGCTGCTCTGGTGTAACCACAATTTTCAACAAACAAAAAAAATAGCGTAAAATATGTAGCCACGGCTACTAATTAGAATTAAATGGGAGGAGAGAAAGGGAAGGAAGGAAGGAAGGAAGCGCGAGGGCAGAACGTCGTTCTCTCGTGTAAAAGAAGGGAATATGGGGAGGGTGAGGGGAGAGTGTGCACGAAATGTAATGGCTGCTCGAAAACGAGCAAAACAAATAAAAGCAACATGATGAACGAAGCAAATTATAGATTCGCGCAAGCGGCTATTAAAAAAAATAATGAGGAAAAGTACATAACGCGAATAATTAAAGTCGAGTGATAAATCTATGGTGGGAAATGGAGTGATGTTAAACTGCCATTTTATTATGGCAAAAAAAAATTTTTTTTTTTTTTTGATTTTGAAGAAAAATTTATTTTCGGGTTTAATGTGAATATTTAAAATTATGTTGTTATTAAATTTTAGTATTTTACAGATTTTTATGAGTTTTAAAGTTGAATTTTTTTTTGAATTTAAAAATTTATTTAATTTTTTAATTATTTTCATCTTTAAATAAAAATTATTAAGCCAAAGGGTTAACAATCCCAATAAACCAGATAAGACTTAACAAGGAGAATTTTGAAAAAGCAAGAATATAGATAAAAAGAAGGGAAAAAACCCAACAGACCCACTAAAACAAGCAAAAACAAACAAAGACAACAACAATAAGAAAAACAGTCGCAACAACCTCTTATGGGTTCAATTGTAAAAGATAAGAAAAAGTTCAAAAACTCTTAAAAAATTACACTTTAAAAAAAAAAAAAAATTCCCATAATTACTTTTAACCTCATTAAACAACTTGAAAAAAAAAATTGCAAAAAAAAATGGCGGCCAAACTTCGTGAGAAGAAATTACTCGAAAAATGTTATCGTGCGTATTCCACCTATGAATTTACTCGTTTAAGCCGAGTCAGGTAGTCATTATCGTTTATAGAAAAATACTGACGTTTTCATCGTTGCAAGAAAAAAACAATCAATGAACGGGAGCCAGTGACAACTTAATGATTGGGGCGCTCAATTCGGACGCTTCGCAAAGGCTCATTTGCAGAGGCGTAGCTGTCAATTGGCTGTAACAAAAAAACATGTCGGGGCCGACAGGTGAGTCGTATCAACACGTCAATCGACGTAAATGCGCTAATTAGCACCTGACCAACACTTTGATTGACGTCGAGAGAAGGAAAAGAAAAATTGTTGACTGACAGAAGGATTTCAGTTAAATTATAGGGCGTTGATGGTAAAAAGGAAAAAATAAATAAATATGAAATTAGGGGTTGGCAAATTCACGGAAACCAAAACCAAATCATTTTTATTTAAAAAAAAATTTTTTTTTTTTTTTTTTAGCTAAAGGGAAATTAGAAAATAATTATTTTTAAAATTTTTATATTCAAACCTCGTTATAACGAACTCGCATTAAAAACCCATTGAATTCGCCAACCTCGTTTTAACGAAAATTGAATTAATTAAAATTTTATAAATATTTTTTTACAATTTTCAAATGCGTTTAGTCAAAGTGAAAAAGTTGATTATTTTCAACAGCAGATGTCGTTTGTTGTAATTTTCTAAAAGGTCGTTTTGTATATATAAAAGGGTTAATAATAATAATAAGAAGGAACAGCAGGCGTGTGTTTTGATGAACGTTATTTTATGCTAATAATGCTACAAGACTTTGCCATTCGTCCAAATACGAGCGATCGTTTCCGATTGCATCGTCTCGTCTTGCCATGAATATTCACGTGACGCTGCCGTGTATAAATGCGAATTAAATGCTAACGCGCGTGCCACTCATTAAGATACTGGCAATTTGGGGCCTTGTGGACGTCGGCGAAATCAATTAGAGGCCGACGAGCAAAAGACGAGCCAAAGCCGACCAAATGAGCCCATTCAACGCATCAAACAACTCGCTCTAACACTCCTTTTGTTGTTGCTTAAAACCGAGAGCAAAAGATCAACGCGCAAATTAATTCGCGTGTAATTCCTCGTTAAACACGCCGCCATATTCAAAATTACTTTTTTTTTTTTTTATTTTAAATTTTCATTATTCACATTTTAAAATATAAATGACTTTTGTTAAAAGTAATAAAAGTGATTGAATGTTTGATTTTTTTCCTCACCGATAAATATATAAAAAATAAAGATGGAAAAAGGCATCAAAAGAGATATTTTATCCTTTCTTTTGATATTTTTTCGAGCGCAACATGCATTTCTCGTAAAATAAGTTAAGACGGTCGGTGGTTGTATAAGGGTCAAATTAGTCATTGGGAGGTGGCCATAAGTCAGACCCTTATTCGCGCAACCCACATTCCTCGTGACAGCGCCGTGGTTGTTAAGGCCAAGTGTGTGGCTCCCTAATAGGTCTCTGATAAGTTCCTAACTGGTGGCTCGGCCGGCGGGTGCGGCGATTTATGGCACATTACCCGGGGGTTATCAAAGCCCCCACCGACGCCAGCCGCACTTCTTTTCTCTCCTCCACCGAACCATTCTCTCTCTCCATACCATTGCCAGCGCAACGTTGCTTTTGCCATGTACCATCAAAAAAATGCCAACACCGACAAAACTCACTTCCCCTTATTGCTAATAACGAAAATAACAATAACATTTGGGATTTCGTTATAAAAAGTGTAGAAATTGACGGAAAATCGCATAAAATAAATAATTTCGTTATAAAGAGGTTTTCAATTAATTGGATTTCAATTGAAATTTACATAGTGTCGTTATATCGAGGTTTTTTATTAATTAAAATTAAAATTAAAATTTATAAAATTTTTTTATATGAAATTTCGCTATAAAAAATATTTTAATTAACTAATTACCTCGATATAATAATATTTAGTCGTTATATTTGATGGTCGAAACTTTTACAACGTAATTATTATTATCCACACACACACAATAGGGGTAAAAAAAATCTAATTAAGCTCGGTAGATGAGAAAGGGTTAACTAATAGATGACACAACAACGGCGTGCACATTCTAATAACTGTGTGTGAAACTCAGTGACCCGCACTAATTAAATCGTCCATTGTTTTTATACGAGCAGCGCAGCAATAAACTGAAGCCAATGGAGACGAGAAGCAGATCTGTCAGGGAAACATTTATCTCGGATTTGTAGCGACGGGGTCTGAGTTACGAACGTCACTGATAATGTCCAGCGAGCTGATGAGTGACCTGTCGGGTCCCTTGACCGACTTGATGGATGTTCGCTCGCCCGCCCTCGCTGCACGCGTGCGCTGACACACACATTTCCAAGCAACGGCCAATGCTTCTGATCGCCATCAACTTCCTCCAACCGACCATAATTCTGAGTGCACCCCCCTTCAATTCCCCCGACTTTTCATTCTTATCACACGCCAAACGTCTGCACTGCTTCTGTTATTGTTGGAAATTAACGGGGAAAGTACAAGTTGTGAGATGCGTACGGCAAGTTTTCGACGGTGGTTGTTAATGGAGGTTTGGCCGCGCTCGGTCGACCTTGCACCGCGTGGAGGAAGCGTTTGCGTAGGAAAGTGAAAATTCGAGTTTTGTTGGGAAAAAAATTTTTTGAAAATAAAATTATACTTTTTGGGTATTTTGTAAGTGATTGAATAATTTAAAAATATTTTTAAAATGAGTATTTTTTCTATGAAATTAAAATACGGAGATTTCTGTACGGTGTTCGGTGGAAACTTTTGGCCGGGTTAAGTCGACCGTGCGCCGCGTGAGGAAAATATTTCCATCAGTTAATCAAAATAATCGTTTTTTAACTGAAATTTGATAAAAGTATATTAAAATAAAATAAAAATAATTAAATTTAAAAATTCCTCACCAAAAATAATCGGTAAAAATTAATTTAAAAATTAAAAAAAAAATAATCCAAAAGTACGTGAATTTTTACACGGAAGCCAAAACGAGTTCAACCGTGACCGGTCGACCTTACGCGGCATAGACAAACCGTAATTTCCGTAAAAAAAATTTTGCCAATTTTAAAATAGAAAAACTAAAATTGAAATTTTTACCCACCGAACTACATCGACGCACCAAACAAAAAATAAATAAAAAACTAAAAAACGTTGGTAGTTGATCATTTCTCATTTTTTGCATGCGCCTGATAAAATGCGTGTTTCGCATCTCTTCAATTATCTCTAGTAGAGATCCATTGACACGAGAGGGCGGTCGTGACATACGATTGTCGTTTCGGGATGTCGTAAAACAAGACAACCTGAGAGAAAAGAGACGAGCGAAAGAGATAGGCAAGAGCGAAGGAAATGAGCGTTCCCCGTAAGCAACGCCCTCTTACAGGTACCGCAATCAGAGTGCACCATCGACTTCCGGTGTCCGCATATTGTGCGCGGAAAGCGCGAAAAAGATAGAAAAATGCACAACTCCATAAGTGGAAGAAAATTTAAATTAGAAAAATCCCAACAGATGCAATAACGGGATATGAAATTGTCGTGCAAAATGCAAAAATACACCATTTACATATTCCCAATGGCTAAAACTGAATTTCCGGTTCGCGAAAGCCATAATTGAAACATTTTCACATTTTTTTTACATTTTTCTCTCGTTTCCCCGACAATCGAAAAGTACGGCAAACCCTTAACGGAACTCTCCAACCCCTCATGCCGCGCTCGGTCGACCTAATGCGGCACGCGGGTTAAACCCCCGTACAAACACCAAAAAACTAGGCAAAAATCAAAACATTTTTTAAACTTTCCCTTAAAAATAATAATTTAAAAATATAAAAATTTTGCAGTCAATTTAGAGCAAATTCGCATGTTTTATAGAGCGCTGCAACCGTCGAAAAATCACGTTCCATGAATAGAAAAGCAACGTGTTGTTAAAACACTTGCAAACAGATATGAAAGAGCGTCATATTTTCTTTTCATTTTTATTTATATATTAAAAAAAAAAGCCCATATTGTGTCCCCAATTTTTATAGACCTTTTTCAGTTTCCCCTCGCTCGGCGCATGCGCTCGCGTGCTGGCGGCGGGTGTGCGTGTGCTATCGGAGCGCACAATCTGCGTTGATTTAGCTTCCATTTTACATATGCGAAGAGGAAATTGTAACATTTATCAAGCGGGGAGCTCCTTTATGGATTCCTTGCATATAATTTCATTTTATAATCGAGTGAAATGATGCGGCCAACGCATTCATCACCTTTATGGTTATGGCGCAAAAACAATAAATGACTTCCCGGAGCCTGATAAGCGCGGCGCGCATGCGTCGGCAAGAAAAGAATATTAGCCCATCTTATGTAGCGAAAAGGTTAATTTAAGAATACCGAGAGCCACCTTTGGTGGGCAAACGGAATAAACAAACATAAAAAAAAGCCTAAAAAGAAAAGAAAAAAAAAATTTTTAAGACTTAAAAAAAAAAAAGAAAAATCATAAATTCAAGAAAAAATTGCTTTTTTATTTGTCGGAAGAAGTGAAATATCCAGAGAATGGAGAAACGAGGCATTAAAAAAAAGAAAGAGATGGGATTTGGAGAAAAAATGAAGTCAGTTTTATGAGAAATAACACGGTGATACAATGTCTATTTGCGAGTTACATTCACGCAGATCAACATTTTTCGATTTTCTTTCGAGAGGAATGAAATATCGCTGCAATTGAATGAATGTATAAAACGTGATAAAATACTCACAAAAATTGCTGCTTTTTTATTTCTTTTTTAAATAAAAACAAAAAAAAATATTTTTAAAGAGGATTAATTAAGGAAAATTTATTTATTTCTCATAGGAAACTCAACCTCGTTAATACAACATTGTCCATTACCCATTATAAAAAAAAATTAAGAGACACAAAAAATAGTATTAAATCAGTCCATTTGATTGCAAATAATAAAAAAATTAAAAGGAAAAAAAAACTAATTTATTGCCTGAAACAAATCCCAGCCAAGTGGATTAACCAGATAAAAAGCCATAAACCCTCCAAACAACTTCCATCAGCCAATGGGACTCGAATCAATAAATTTGAGCAAAGTTCAAACACCAATTTCAACCAATAGCGAAAACATCTAAATCACTTTTACTTCCATTACACTTTTCTTTCTTAAAAAATAATTTTTTTTTTCTTATTTTTTTTCCTTTAGCCAACAACATCTCTTTAATCAAACTTTCCATCCTCCATCTTGTCCCTTGAGAAAATTGGTTGAGAGAAAAAAAAATGGCGGGAAAGTGTCCAAGTGAGATTGGACAATAGGAGTAGATGCGCTCTTAAATCACGTGTCAGCCATCCAAACAATGCTGCGTGGGCGATATTCTTGCTGGGCCCATAAATAGTCCGTAGAGTGTGTATGGGTGGACGATGGGTGGATGAGGGGAACCGTTGCTTGTTTCGTTCGGTTTTGGTCGTGGAATGCGCAGAGCGGCTCACAACGTGCCATTCATTGGCGCTGAAAAATGAAGCAATCTCGAAGTTTATGTTTTCGGAGTGAATTGTGGCGGCACTAGCTACAGAACGGGACTACGCACACTCCACTTTCGAAGCTTCGCTACTTTACTTTGATGGACTCTTGGAGTGTGCGACTTGTTTTAATGTAGCGAACGAGTCAGGGTTTTACGGGGGATTTGGAAATAATTTGAAAATAACATTTTTACTGCCCTTAAATTAAAAAAAGGTTTTTCACAAAATAATTTAAATTTATAAATTTTTTGAAAACTTAAAAAAATTTTAAAATTCAAAATTAATTAATTTTTTAAATTAAATTTAAAAATTAATTAAAACTTCAAAATCGATTCAAAACTTGTTGAAAAATTGCAAAATGTAAATCAATCATAATAAAAATCAATTTAAATAAAATCAAATAAATTTTTCTATGATCCCCCCCGTCCCCCCCCGAAAAAAATGTTGAAGCACAATCAGCGATCGATTTCCTTCTTCTTTTTTCCTCGGAGTGATGAGTGGATCAAAGTGTGGACAAGTGGAAGCGATGTGTCTCGGTCAGCCCTCGGTGGTCGTAAATGCGTCGAGGGCTGTCCAGCGGCGGTCAGCAGGGGCCGTAAATGTCGTCGCCGGCGCACTCCGATAGCCTCGTAAATCGACTCCGACCTCGCCCCATCCTCCCCCCACTCGGCCGCTGACCGCACTCGCCATTTATCCATCCATCAATTCTTTTCTTTTACCCTAAAAAAAATTTTTTATCTTCTCCTTCTGGCCGCGAGTGCGCAAAGGGTTGCGAGCGATGCTTTTTACTTTTGGGCGTTGCGCGCGCGCGGTGGGCCCCTCAACCGTCAGGACGAGTTTTGCCATCACGACAGAAACGTCTCCAATTTCAGACAGCTTTTTGACATTTCAACGGGCTATGAATGTAATCGAATTTCGCACGCGCTGTTTTCTTTTTGTTCGCCGCCTACCCACATCCATCCCCGAGGCACCCACCAACAAGACATGACGAAAAGCATCAGCGGATTAAATATTCAGCGCGAAATGTCATATTTAATAATTACCACGATTATTTTCTTTGGATCGAGTTCGCTCTGGTGAATAATTTACTTTCTTTTTTTTTTTTTTTTTTCATATTCTTTAAAAGTTTACTTTATTTGTTTATTAAGAATTTATTTATTTATATTGGGTGTGTGTGGAGAAGGGAGATGATAGTTTGTAAGATTATTCAATTTTTATTTCTGGATAAATGTTTGATCCAATTGCAAACTTTTATTTGAAATGGAATAAAATTGGGTTTTCAAAAATGACAATATTTACATTTAAATATTTAAATTTCACTCTAAAAAAAAAAAAAATTAATGTATACAAATTCTCAAAAAAATGTGCATTTTGTAACAAAAATATTACAATTTACTCAAAAACAAATCCTCTAATATCCTTACACAAGTAATTAAGCAGATTTTGCAAAAGGGGGGGTAAAGGATAAACTGAATTAAAACTAATAGAAATACATAGTTAACAGTGGTCACCAAAGACGATTTCTTCTTTCCAAAAGAAATTTAAAACTATTGGTGCCATGATTAGGTCTCCAAAAGGTGAAACTTGTCTCTCGACAGCAGTATTTAACCATAACATCAGAAATAAGACCAATATTGTGCTCGGTATTACCGTATGTGGTTTGAATTGCAAAATGCAACAAGTTCGTGAAATACACTTCCTCCAAAGACTGATGTTGGTGGCTTTTCCAGTCTAATTAACAACTTCTTTTCCTTTCTAAAACTTCCCCCACATACTTAAATTCACTTAAAAACATCCAAAAATACAGCAAATTAAAAAAGCCCACTTTAATTCAACCACAAAGTCTCACCGGGTCGAATCGCGATTAGCACATTTTAGCAGTTGATGGTTTGTCTGAGGCAGTTTTTATCATCACCGACGAATCCGTCTCGATTCTCCCGAGATCCATACACAACACACCCCTTAACACTCGCTTTTTACTTAATCCAACCTATGCCATTTCCTCCCCCACAACCACCCAAGTAATCAAAAAGCGGCATTGCTAATGAGGCGCATAACTCGGAGTAAGACAAAGAACCTCGTTGGAGCAAAGGAGGATTAAAAAAAAGCAAAAAGAAACTCGGTCGCACTAATGATGCGACGGAAGAGACTGGGTGCGAATCTACTGATTGAATCGTACGTCTTGCGTCGTCTAATGCGAGCCCGGCAATCTATCACCGGGTAAGGTGCGAGCGCCTGTCAAGAGCGCGTCATCCGAGACTCCGCAGCATCTCAACTTCGCATCCCCATTTCTCATCTCTCGAGGGAGGAGCGACGTCTTGTGCGAAAAGTAGGTGTGTGTGTGTCTGTCGAGCCGCGAAAACAGAAAAAATTTTTTTTAGAAAAAAAAAATTTTTTTTAATGTTAAATTTTCAATTGACAAACTTGTGACGTAAAAATCAACAAGTGATTATTTACTTAAAAAAAATTTGAATATGACAAAAATGTGTGTTTAATTCATAAAGATGATTTTTTAATGTGTTTGTTTGTTTGTCAAGTTTTTTGACATTTAATTTTCATCTGTTTTTTTTTTTTTTAATATTTTAATTAGAATTAAGGAAGTTGTTAGATGTCATAATATTCAGTATGTTATGAATTATTCGTTTTTATTTTTAAAATTTTTATTAAATTTTTGAAATTATTTTTTTTAAGTGAAGAATTTGTTTAAAATTAACATGAGATTATAATTCTAAGCTCTTTCAAAGCTTAAAAATAAATCTTTGGAAAATATGACTCATGGATTCTAATAATAACCCTATCACTTGGAAGAACCAATCTTAACCCTTTTTTAAAAAACAAAATATAAAAAAAATTCAAAGTAAAATTAATACTTTAAAATTCCCAAAAAAAAAATTTTTTTTTATTTGCTGTTTTTAGAATGTGAATTACAACTTGAATACGAATTTAGCCAAGTCCCCAACTGCCGAATTGAGAAAGATGGCAATTTGAGAGGTAAGTTTAAAACAAGTTGACGTACGTCTCATCCAATCGCCGCATTTCACCTGCAAATTGCTCGCAACTGACACGCGCACTAATGGCGTGCAAAAAAACCCAAACACCCTAAATAAATTTTTCTTTTCTAAAAAAAAAAATCAACTTTTTTCAACGCGTAAAAAAAAATATAATCAAATGAAAAAAAAAAATTTCCATCGAAAAAATAAAATAAAATAAAAAAAAGTGACAACAAACACCATTTTAATGATATTTAACGCGACGTTGAAGACGAACACGTCGCTAATAATTAGATCGACATCGGATGTCGGTCTAAGCAAAGTGGACTCGTACGTGCAAAGGATGACGCGAGCGATGGTGTAAGTCCCCGAGGAAAAGGTCTTGTCGGCATGCATTAGCCTCGAGCCGGCCTGAGCAGTCTGTGCGAGTGCCGCCCTGTCACTCAGTGCAGCCGGCGGCCTTTCGCGCATGCAGCCATCAGCTCCACCTAATGGCTCCTAATCAGGCGCCTTTTATCGGCTTAATTACGAACGAATTGAATATGCTCGCACCGAGCTATTCGGGGTCCATCCACACACCCAAATCCTATTTCCAACAGAAACCTTCAACCATCTGTTGTTTTAAATATTTAAAAAAAAAAATTATTTTAAAGCAAATGTGAACTTTGAAATGAGTGATTTTTTAAACAATTTTATGCATTGATTTCACTTGAAAAAATATTTTTAAAAACTGTAAAAAATACTTTAACAAAATCAAAAATTTATTAAATTCTATAAAATCCTAAAACAAAAAATTAAAATTAATTAATAAATTAATAAAAACAAAATTTCCAAACTTTTTCATTAAAAAACCGACGAAACTAAAAATTATTAAAAACTTTTTTTTAAAAATCAAAATCAAAGAATAAAAAGAAAAAAAAAAGTATAGAAAAGAAAAGACGAGTGATAAACCGATCCCCACAGTGTCATAAAGAAGCAGTGCGCAACCACGGAGCAAATCCTCGCTCAATTTCCTGGCCCCAAAGTAGAAAGCTGAAGCAACAGTGAAAGGTTTCTCGCGGGCAATCAAAGTGAGCGAGGAAGGGGATGAAGAAGAAGGCGCAAAGTGATCACCTATTGCCCGGGACAAATCCCTTTGGATTGAGACACGAGAGATTTGCGCCCGCTCCACTGACTTCACCACACCCCTTATAACTAACTTGGTTTGTTAAAAAAAAATCTTTTTTCCCTTCTTTTCGTTAAAAAGAAGAATTTAATTTTAAATAAAAAAAAAGTTTAGGAGGGGTAGAAAAACAATAAGTTTAATTTAAGTTCGAAACGAGTCACTCGACTTCCGACTCCAGCTGCCATATTGGATGCTGGGGGGCGTATCTCGACTTATTGAAGTCCGTTTGCAATAAAGTGAAAAGGGCTCTCGCAGCAAGAGACTCGATTCGGCCACAAATTAGTACACGGATAAGGGATCGGTAAAGTGTGTTGACTTTAGAGTAAATAATACTGTTTTCTTCGTTCCGCATTTTCCAATCTCGAAAATCAGTTGATGCGCAATTGAGTAGAGCCAATGGGGGTTAATTGGAGATCAAAGAAGTCGACGGATTATTGGAATCAGAGTAAAATTTTATGTGAAAAAAATATAATATGGATTCGACAAATAAAAAAATAAAGATGAATCGAACGGTGATGAATTTGTTTCTGCAACCGAATTGAAAAACAGACACGACGTAAACACGCACATTTCGCACGAAACGTCAATCATCTTCATCCGATTCGCGTGCCAAACCTCGTAGACTGACAGGATGCTAATTACTAGAGGCGACTTTGCCTTCTCCATTAATCTAACCCCTTTCGTATCGTCCCTTCCCCTTCCCCCCACCTCATCCCTGCAAACGCCACTACGCCACGCTTCATTTCGCTCTTCTCGTCTCGTTTCGTTCGCTGCGGCACAACTTCAAAAGGAGGCCGACATCAACCCGAGGAATCATTCCAAACATCCGACGAGCAATGTTGGGGCAACGTTTGAGCCGCTGGGATTTGCCAGTCATCACGCGTCCGAAGAATCAATCTGACAGCAACTTTCGGATGGCGACTCGCGCTTTAATCCTTTGCTTACTCATGTCATTAGTATAACGAGTAAAGGTAATACAGGCTTTGAGAAAATCAAGTGAAAGATTCGTGAATTGTAAAGATTCAGGACCTGGCATTAACCAAGTGATGAGTTGAGAAGAGAACAGATCCCGCAGCCAACTGCTTATTAAGCGGAGTTCGTGACTATTTCAGTATTGGGCTAAAAATGTGTTTCAAGTCACGTGGAGTTGGCGCCTGTGGGTATGTCGTAACGAGGCGGGACACAAAAGAAGGGGGAAAGGAAAGGGAAGGATGTTGAATTCGGCAAATTAAGAGTCGAGTGAAGTTGGTGCGGCAAAACGTTTGCTTTGTGCGATCGGTGAGTGCAAAGGTGCGGCTTCTCTTTGTTGCGGTTTCGATGCCTGGCGGGAGACGTGGGTGGAGTGAAATGGTGTAAAACGAGACGACAAAACAATGTGTTTGGCTATGAAAAATGTCAAACTTATAAAGGATTGACAACTTTTAAAAAAATAACAAAAAAAAAATTTTTAAAACTTAAAAATCGCAATTTATAAAATTTATTTAAATTCACAACTGAACTGAATGAATATAAATATCAAGTAAAATAAATTTATGAATAGATAACAACATTAACCACAAATTCACAACTCAACTGGTAATTCTCATAATTAATTTTTTCCAGTTCACTTGTGAATACAATCGCAAAATCAACATTACAATACAAATCCTTTTCCATAATAAATTCATTCTTTCTTCATTCCAGTTTATCCCCTGGAGAAGCGAAGCTCCGAGTCGATATGATTTAATTTTTTTGTTCCCTCGTTTAATCCAATAACGGGCACACCATAAATCCCCTTCCATACAATTTGCCCAACCATTTCGGCACCACCCTCTGAGCTGTAAATTACATTTCATAGGGTCCACCGACCAAAGGTGGTCTCATCTCCCTTACCTTTTCTAAGACGAGTCATTAAAACCCGTATGAAAGATCGCGAGATCAAACAAACGTGGGTAAATCGTTTTTAATGATGGTGGTGCGCATGCGCCTCAAGGTACTCCCCCTCTTTTCATTTAGACACTGATTAAACTCTTCGAACACCACTAATTATCCCTTCGCTAATTAAGATTCATAATTAAAAATTACATTATTAAATAAAACCGGTCCTTTTTCCCCTTCTTCCATCAATGTCATTCGCTCACAAAGAGCCCGTGACGTCATCTCAGTGGGTGGTCGTAACTCTAGTCCAGCTCCGATCACCCGTTAATTGAGCCCATTCATCAACCAGAGGCTATAGCGAAACTAAAAGGAAGATATGGAGGGTGGAAGGTGGGCAATGGAGGATGATGATTCTTTGAAGAGAACAAATAGCACCCTGCCAGCTTCAGTCTTAATTAACTCAGCCGCGTCTGCATATTAATTGGCGTGTGTGACAGACGCGGGGAAATAAATTAACCTTCTCTTTTAATTATACTCTTCCACCTACGACTGGTAACTAATCGAGTCCCCCGTCTACGTCTACTCAAATTCAATGTTGACTCATAGTTAATGCACTGCATGGGGTTTCGAGACTGAATCCTGCATATCCTCGACAGCCAGAACATATTGATAGATATCGGTATTATTCAAAAAGCCATAACTTCGGCAACTTCTATAGTTGCCAGCATCTAAATGTGCCTTTGTACATGCTACAATTGTATTAGTGACTGCCCTGTTACAGTATGTCATGCATAGGAGGTACTACAGACCTCCCCCCCTCAGATTTGTATAATTTAAAAAAAATAAATCGATTAATACTTAACTAAAACAATGCCTAAATCTTAAGACGCACTTTGAGTAAAAAAAATTAATATTGTTACTTTTATAGCCTAATAATGCACTTTTTCGAAGTGCGTCCTAAGATTTGGACATTGTTTTAGTTAAGTATTAATTGATTTATTTCTTTAAAACTATTTAAATCTGAGGGGGAGAGGTTCGTAGTACTTCCTTGTTAGCAGCCGGTTGACCACATTTCCTCCTAGTCATTGCAACTTGCAATTTTTATACAACTGAGGCCTACATTTCTAGCTGGTTTATTGGCTGATTAATTGTTGATGACTAGTTTATTTCTCAGAGCTTTTACTCTCAAATGCTATCAATAAGGTAATATTCAAGCCATTTTCAGCTTAAGATGCTTTGACATCCTCCTAAAATTGTCTGTAAAAAATGAGTAGAAAATAGATTTTTATTACCCCAGAAGAGTACAATGTATCCTGATAAGCCTTTTTATAGACAACATATTGGAATTTTTTTTAGTTGTTTGGAAATATAAGAAAAAAAATGTTCATTTGGAATAAAATTTATCATCGAAATTGTTTCTTTGATCCACACCATTGCACAGTGACAATCAAGAGCAAATTACATTTCATTGATGCTGAAGCACTATCGGCTTTCCTCATAACCCTTTATGATTTCTTGATAAAGTTATAAAGCAAATTGCAATGACTCAGACCTACTGCTGCTGTCAAACGAGACAGAAATCTCGCACCGTCAGCGGATGTTGAAAAAGGGAAATGGAAGAGTGAATCCGGACGGAATCAGACGCTGATTCACGCCCACTGTTGCGGTCATGAGCCTGTCACCGTTGATCCACGTGCTCGTTGCATTCTCTGACGAAGAGAATTCATCCTCGACAACATTCCCTCCCCCGTAGATAATAGCTGGGAAGAAGTATGGGGGGGAACACTAATAAGGCTTTTCATCAAAAAAGCTAATCGAGGGCAAGGATCAAATGACCCTTAACCCTTTGATCGTTAGTCAAATTACACAATGAATGAATGGGACCCTTTGTTATCAATAGAGAAAAAAAACCTTCCTCCATCATTCATCCATTTCCCCCTACACCCATTTCAAATTTCGCTTCAATTTCAACACCCCCAACAATTTCCTTTTACACGGTGTACCCAAAGGGGTCGAGTTGGGTGCGTCAATTCGAGTTCATGATGCAGCAAGTTTTTCTGAGAGGATCACGACCAAACTCCCTCTCGAAAAGGGCAAACCGAGCAAGTTGCAGGAAGCAGAGTTGATGGAACGGCCAGATTTACCCGTCAAATGCTGGAGCAGTGATAAGTCCCTCTCTTTACTCGATGACCATCAGACTACAAATATGATGGATGAAAAAGGTCATCCTTCATCACGTCGAGTCAGATGCTTCACTTTGCCCTCCTCTTCTCGTCTTTATCCGTAATTCTCTTCCTAAGTGTTTCAACACTTTGATTGGATATTTTTGGAAAAATTGTCCTGATGATAGGCTGCTAAGCTGTTTTGAAAAGAAATACTTGACAGATGCTTTTCATCAGAGCTTTCATGGTATCTTTTTGTTGTTTTTGTTTGGTGCCTCTTATTGTCTCCAGTTACTGGTGCATGCAGGAGATTATAGCAATAATGATGGTATTGCTAGTTAAATATTGTGGTTAGGTTAAATTAATATATAATCAGCAACCATAAATTTGCTTACAAA
>JAQFZU010000701.1:0-20521 GCA_034696185.1 Henia vesuviana | reverse complement strand
TGATTTGTGATCAGCTCGCCGAGAGCTTTCGAATGGTACCAATTTTATCCCATTCCATTCTTATTAGAATCGTACCCACAATATATTTAACTTAGTCCTTATTGTTACACTACTTAATCCTAGGCTCACATTGCCATCTCTGGGCACTTATTGGCAAAGTAAGACCTGTCTTCTGGAGATAGCAGGCCTCAACAATCATATACAGAGTTTTAAACTGTAGGAAAATTATTTAAAAGGGAAATTGCTGTTATGAACTATTTGCTCTAACAGGAAAAACACAAAGAATGCATTCAAATAGAGACAGGTTAGGAAAATGTTTGTTTTTAGATGTTCCCTTACTAAAAATTGATCAATTCACTCTCGTTATTATTCTGAATTAATTGGTAGAATAATGGTCAGACATTATTTGCTAACTTTGCTAAGCTGTTCAGTTGGATGACTCGCCATCTGTGTGAGCTTGGTAGTATGTCGTGCTCCGGAATTTTATCTTTCTACTTTCGTTCAATCAATTAATTACTAACCCTAGCGATTAAAATGGACAGAGAAAATAATGAAAGCAAGGCGATGGTTAAACACGAACGGATTGGGTTTATTGAAATATGCTACTCAGTGGAGCCGTGGCTCTTACAAATTCTCACGTCAATTAAAACAAACCCACTCTTCGGTTTCGCCTCGGAAGATGCCTTGACTTGGCATGGATCGTGGTCCGGGTTGCTCGGTTGAGCACACGTCGGTGCTTCGGGTCGGAAGGCTTCTCCGATGATATTCTTCAGCTATGCGTCTAGGCCACAATATTATCAGCGTGTCCTCGGTCCTCTATCAATCCTTCGATTCATTGGTTTTCAAGCCCTGACGATGAGATGTGTTGAGGTTCTGGTGCTGAGTTTGGTTGTGGTTTTGGGTATGATTCTGGTGGTGATTTCCTATCGCAGCTCTCTTTATTTACTCGCAGCTCTGGTGGATGGTTTGGGAATAATCCCGACGACGACGAGTCGCCATTGGTCGCTGGAGAAAGGGGCAACCAATAAAAGAGGGTCGGTCGACGAACTCTCTGCCCACCCTCAGTGCTTTTCCTCAAGTCCCCTTTTGTCTCGACGGAGGTCGAAGGGGAGAGGCCGAGATCACGGTGGTCAATTTCCGCCATCTGGACGCAACGATGAGGTTGTGACATTATCGTGACTCCAATAATATAAAATATCACTTGGGATTACAACAAGTAAAACTTATCAGCAGATGTCAATTGCTTAATACTGTGCTACAAGTGATCGAAAAGTACTGTGATTCTCAGTGTTAAGTTAGAGTTGGTTAAGCTGGGCTAAATTACATCTGGGTGCAGATTATATCAACATAACACGAACGGAATGATTGGTGGCATCTGCCAGTATCAGCCTTATTAATTCCATTTAGCAACACTATTACGCTCACACTAATATTGCCAGTGACAATGTAAATAGGTTATCAATCAAAATAAGCTAGTAAAATGCCTCTCTGCACTATCTTTTATAGCCAATTAATTCTTAGTTCCCAGATTAGTCTCCAACTAATTTGCATCTACAAGCCTACAGACTGGAGTAGTCTGCAGGTTGCCATTACATCTATTCGAATGCAATAGCCTGAGGGCAATTATAGTTTGCCCTTTTGTGGATACTATTTGTAACAGCGACGTGTGCTTGATTACATGTTGTTTCGGTTATTACTAACCCTAACCACCAAGCTATGGTCTAATTTAATAATTTCTTACATTTATTTAGTACTTCCAGGTGTTAATAGATCTCTAATAAAAAATAAACCTTTGCTGGAAGGTTTAATTTATTTTCGCACGCAATATGTATGCATTTTGTTCTGTTGTGTATTATGTTTATTCTAATGTCTAATTTATTCTTATGCTTGTGAAATCTTGTTATTTTATATTATTTATTGCAGTCTAAATTGTTTCGAGTTTAAAGTTAATATTCCTGGTATTTATAATCCAACGTTTATTTTATTATCGTGTGTTCATTCCAATCTAATAATTAATATGTAATCCTTTTTCGCGCCTAAATAAATCAGTTTATTTCGTTCACTCAAAATAGCGTGTTTTTTATTATCGATCCAACATGTTCTACTTCTGGTTGGCCGTTTTGACGTGATCCCACAGGTGGAATTTCACCTCGAATTTCATCCATTACACTACATCTAACAATCAGCATTGCTTTAAGAATTGTCAATAAACTTCAATTTCTCAATTTAATTTTAATGTTATGTAGATCAAGAAAATTACCTTTCTACAGTTGTAGTCAATAATGACATATTCTACAAACTTAATGCTTGACTCAAATTGACAAATTATTTTTTCTCACAAGCATATTCTTTATCATTTATTTTTTATGATAAAGAAGCAAATTATTTGATGTATCAAATTAATCTCAAAGAACCACAGGCAATTTTTGCTGCTGCAATTCACACAAATTAATATTTTCACAAAAATGGAAAAACTTATTTTTTTTAATTATTATTCTTATTTCTCACATTTATTATGGTAGTTTAACATTTTTTGTTGTGGCATTGTGCCATAGACTTTAATGACAATTATTATTGAAATTTGCATTGTAAAATAGACAAAGAGCGATATCTAACATGGTATTGAATTCCAAAGGCAAAGAGTTTTAGCGATTGTTCTTGATTACTACAACATTGCATGCGCTCACGCATTGGGCTGAGCAGAACATTTGACAAGTCTGTGAGATGCTGCCCCAAAACACCACTAGTTGTCGTTGGGGTGGGGTTGTTGTTCGGGTGGGGCAGAAATGCAGTCTTCGACTATATCACGTGTGTTTGAATCGCTGTCATTAGTTTCATTTTATTATTCGTATATGATGGTATGAAATAACAAGGATTTTTCTAAAAGACTTTTTTCATTATGGATGCTAAAGGACGTAAAGTTATTGTTTGTGACAATGGGTCAAGAGTAAGATTTGACAAAATCAAGCCAGATTAAAGTCTAAATTACATCTTGTTCGTCCAAGATTACAAGTTCTTGGTGACAGGTCGGGAAAGATTCCGATTATTAAATTAAATTATTTAAAGAATTAAATATTTATTTGTATGACTAAAAAGATATTTTGATTTTAAAACAAAAATATAATCTAATTACAGCATTACCATACTTTTAATTAGATAATAGTTTGGCTTTAGTTTAATGATTTGACATCACCAGTATGTGAAAGAAATCTTACATTTTACAATTTTAGTTTGTTCGGTGTGGATACGCCGGAGCAAAATTTCCAGATTTTATAATTCCATCGATGGTTGGAAAACTCTCCTGGCGAGCAGCCAGCAAAGTAGGGGATATCGAAATCAAGGTATATATAATACATTTTTTTTAATTAAAACTGCGGATAAATACGGGAAAATTCCAATACTAAGAAAAAAAAATTTTTTTTTTGAATGTTTAAAAAAATAAAAATTGTGAATGGTACATCATTTTCAAAATAAGCTGCTGAAGAGCAATAGTTAGCAAATAGGTGCTGTCTGAATTGTATAAAAGTCGTTTTTTTTCATCAGATTCTAATGATTGTACTCTTTTTATCTATTTTTTTGTGCATTATTATGTAAGAGAATTTTCCCGTAAGTTACCATCAACTAGGTTGATGGTAATTAATAACTTTTTAAAAATATTAATATTTGTTTGGGTAAAAATAGGATTTGATGATTGGCGATGAGGCGAGCAAACTGAGTTCGATGCTTGAAATGACGTATCCAATAGAAAAGAAAATTATTCGTGACTGGGAAAATATGTGTCTTGTTTGGGATTATACGTTTGGCAAAGAAAAGATGAATTTGTGTCCTAAGGAGTGTAAAATTGTGATGACGGAACCTCCGATGAACCCAACTAAGAATCGGGAAAAAATGATAGAAGTAATCAAGGAGGAGAATGTAATGAATTGTATTGCAACTGTATTAATTTTTATTATATTTTAGGTTATGTTTGAAAAATACGGTTTTGCTGGTGGTCATATAGCGGTACAAGCTGTTTTATCTCTCTATGCTAATGGCTTATTATCAGGACTAGTAATCGATTCTGGAGAAGATGCTACTGACATATGTGTAATAGAGGACAGTTTAATACATCCTCACTTAACTTCGCAGTTGGACGTAGCTGGACGGAACATAACTCGATACTTAATAAAAGCATGTTACGAAACTAAGAACAATCTGCAGTCGATGCTCTGAAATTCATACTTTGACACTCTTTTTTAAAATATTTTAGTCAAAATTATACTTTATAGATAGTATTCGGATTTGGAGCATTGATTATATCCAAGTTAAATTATGCTTTGTCAAATTTAATGTTTTATTTTTAATAATCAGATACTACGTTTACGTGGTTATGCGTTTGACCAATCGGTTGACTTCGAAACTGTTAGAATGATGAAAGAAAAATTGTGTTATATTGGTTACAATATTGAGCAAGAAACGAAATTAGCAGTAGAAACAACAGTTTTAGACGAATTATACAAAGTAACTTTATTATAATTGATAAAATTAACAATTTTGGTTTTTTAAACGTTTTTAATCAGTTGCCAGACGGACGCATAATAGAAGTCAAAAGTGAACGATTCAAAGCACCAGAAATATTGTTCCAACCACATCTCATAAACAGAGGAGAACTCGGGATAGCTGAATTGGTTTTTAATGCAATTCAAGGCGCTTCGGGTAACATTCGCACTTATTTATACGAGCATATTGTACTTTCTGGAGGTTCAACAAAGTACCCTGGATTTGCCAGTAGATTAGAACGTGAAATTAAACAGTTGTATTTAGAAAGAGTCTTAAAAGGCGATACTGGGGAATTATCGGTAAATTAATTTTATTTTGTTTTAAAAAAATTTTGAAAATTTGTTTTTTCAAATATTCATATTTTATTTTCATAGAAATTTAAAGTTCTAATCGACGACCCACTAGGACTCAGGGATTTGGTGTTTATTGGTGGTGCAGTATTGGCAGAAGTTACGAAAGACATAGATTTCTTCTGGATAATGAGGGAAGAATATTTAGAAAACGGAATGAATGTATTGGATAAGTATGAGTAGGAATTTTTGTTTGGTATTTTAAATTGACCAATTCTCTTTTTTCGTTTATTTCTTTTATCAGAATTTTCAAAATATAATAATTTTATTTATGATCTTCATTGCGGCTTGCAATTTAATTAGTGCAAAACATCAGTGCAATTGATTTAAACTTTTCGTGCAATTAATTATTTAAAAGAATGAAAAATAATGATGTATGTATAAATGCTTGCAAATTTTTCCTAAATTTATTGTATTCCTAGCAACGAAATAAATTTTTTTATATTAAAAGATTTGTTTCTTTGGGGAAGCCGAATAGAACCTCTACGATAAAAAGTTAAAAAATTTAAAATTTAAAATCCGTTGGTGACCAGTTTGTCACTATAAGCCTGACTGGCTTAGTTCGGATGTCTTCGTCCGGATATGGGCACACACACACCTGCTTCCTGTATAAATTCATGCAACATAAAGCTTCCAGGTGGCTGATTTTCAATCGAAAATTCTATTATCTTCGAAGTTGATGCGTGACGTGCGTGGAACAATATTTCTTCAGATTTTTCTTGAATAGTTTGCAGTCACCTTGGAATCTTTTCAGGTAAATTTTATCGTATTTCCGTCATTTTGTTTGTAAAATTTAAAAGTTATTTTTCATTTAGCACTTGCCTCAGGGATTCACTCAGCCCCATGGGGATAAGGAGGCGGAAACAATAAAGTTCCCACCTTTGTGGGAAATTGCAGCACTGGTTTTGTGGTTGACATCACATGGAAGACCGGTATACCATCGATCGCACGGATTTTATTTAGGATACGTCGAAATGAAAATGTTGTTAAATAATACGGATTCTTGTATTTGGTAAGTGCGGGTTTTAATTATAGTAAAAAAACTTCACTCGGATTTTTATTTTTTTTTTCTTATTTAAAAAAATTTTTTTTTGTTAATTTAAGATCTGTAAGTACTATAATCAAGAGTAGGTGACTTTTTGTAAATTTTTTGACTAATGGGAGTTTATTTTCAAATTAAATAGGAGTAGTTTTGTTTTTAAAAAATATGATTTTCCGTTTTTTGTAGAAGACATTTTTTTGTTTGTGTTAATGATTTTGTGAACAACCTTAAGTTTTTTCCCATGAGAAACTAATGTAAGTCACACTCGAGTTATAAAAACAGTGTGCACTTAACATTTACATGTTAATTTTATGTAGTTAGTAACTTTATAAATTCTCAACTTTTAAATATTTGCAGGAAAATATAAAATTTTTTTTTTACATAAAAATTTATGCAGTGCTAAAAGGCGAGAGGTGAACTTTATTATTAGCTTAATTTATTAATTTTTTTTCCATAAAAAAGTCAGTTCATGATCCCACATGAGGACGTCGTTTAGTGGCACAGGTTGTTATTAATAATACATAAAGAACTTATTCTCATACATCCATTATGATATGAGAACTCAATCCCGAGAGAACTTTATTCCATTATACAAATTTCCAATCAAAATTTATTTATTTTGATAGACTATTGGATTTTAATCGACCTACTATGCAAAATCTTCACCTAATTTTTATCGTTATATTTTCCCTACATAATTTTTTTTTATTTTAACATTGGAATTTTGTACCCTCTGGACATAGCGAAAGAAAAAATTGAAGTCTTTTGTTAATTTTTAAAAAGTCGTGCCAATAAAAAATAATATTCACCTTTAAATCGATTATTTTTCATTCGACGGCTATCAATTTACTACACCTTTCAATTGAAGGTATTGTTGCAGGCGAAGATAATTACAGTTATTAAATCCCGTGAAATTTTTCTTTTAAAAAAATATTTTATGTTTTAAGTTCTCAAGTTGATGGAAAAATAATGGTACCATAATATAACTTCCTTTTTGTTGTTTGTGTCTAATCATATGTTATTCAAAGAGTAAATTTTTTTATATTTAAAAAAAAATTGTAATTAACATAATTTTATTTCCTTTTGAAATTTGTTTTGTTTTTAAATGGATTAATTTGTTTTTTTTTTCTTTGCAGATGAAAAGCAGCAAAAAGTTGATTAAATTTGGATGCGGACAAAAAATGTCAACGTTTCTCGTGGCAATCCAGAAGTGGGTGGAGTTAAACTTTGTGTTTTAATGGTTGAGTTGAGAAAGAGATCGATTTGATTGCTGTTGCGTTTAAAATTTATTTATGTATGCAAATACTATTTTTTTCCAAACTTTTATCACTGCACTTGATAATGGGGGATGAGACGACGATCTAAATGTCAGTAACCTTTAAATTTCAACAAACAAAAACAGACAAACTATTTATCATTTTCTCAATTTACAATTTATTTAATTATACATCAAAATGTATATAATCAATAAACAATGTCTGGCCTCTAACAATCGATTCAAAATTTAAAAAAAAAAACAAAATTTTCATGAAAATAATTTCACAATTGTAATTCAAACATTCAAGAAAAAGTAAGGCTAAGAACCGGGTGCAAAAATAATTACTTTTAACCCCAATCGTGACTCACTACTCACTTAAAGGTAAATTTATAATTAATAAGAGAGAAACAATTTTAAAAAGTGATTTGCATACAAAATATTCAGACCACAAAGTCATTTTTCAACTTAAGTAACATAAAAATTTAAAGATAAAAAATATAATCGACATTTAACAATTTTATTATTTCTTTGCTTTTTCCAACCTGTCAGATGGATCAACAGTCAGTTGCCGAACCACCCTTGCAATCACAAACTTCGGAAATCAAAACTTCGCCCTTACCCCCACGGCTCTCTGCACTGCAACGATCCCACCCTCGTGGACCGAATGTTGGCCTGAGGCCTCCAGGTAAAGGAGACAAGTATTACCTATTTCCATTCAGGTTGAACTCTTAGCACAGAATGGACTTTTTTGTCCAGATATGACTATCGATAGGATTAATTCGTTTCCATCACTTATGCTCACTGATACAACTTCAGGTAACTTTTTTTTAAAATTCTATTTCTTCTAACACAATTAACATTCTTTCGTCGTAGGAAATTAGTAAAACAATTTTTTCTCCTTGATTTCTGCTTGTTTTTTTTTTATCTTTCATTAATTACAATTCGGAAAAATGATTGCGTGATTTCTAACTCATTTCCTCGAAAAATTATCTGCGAAAAATATAAAATCAAAAACATTTAATTTTATTTATTTGAAAAGTTGGTATTTTAAATACTTTACTTATGATTTCTAACTTTTTGATTTTTATATTATCCCTTTCGCAGTTGGATTGAGTCGTTCTCACGAAAATATTAGCTTTATTTATATGGAAATAAAAGCGATAGAAAAAACGAAATAATTCCTCTGTTATCAAAAGCTTTCTTTTATCCCTCGAGGTATAATTTAGTTGGTCTCTTGGTGTTTCTTTTAATCGTCTACCTCACTGAGTTAAAGTGCAATGTAGGGGAAAGACTCGCAGCTCGTCTTGTGACCTTGAATTAAGTGAACAAGCCCTTTTACGAGACCTGGATATTTTAGTTTGAAATTTTATTTAGTTGTGCGTAACATCGACTTTTTTACCATTTATATTCATACCATATTTGGAACAGCAACCTATACCTTGCAGGTTAGTTTCTGCTGTTTAATTCATTATCAGTATTAAATAAGGCAGAGTATAATAGGATTAAATGAGATTATCACCAATGTCTGGTAAGTTTTATTGAAATTCTAAACATTTCACTTAGCTTCTGGCTGAGATTTTAAATGAAGTTGAAGTAAATAAATCCGTTTAAAAATGTGTCCAGAGCACTACAGGATGTAACGAGAGAAAAACAACCATGAATATTAATTATTCTACATCCTGCAGTTACTTTAACATCAATTCTCGATTGCTGATATTCCAGTACTTGTCAGAAATAGGATGTTATTTGGCAAATATTTTCAAAATTTTTTTTTTACATTAACTTAAAACAGGGTTTTGCCCCTACCAATTACCCATGTGCTTGGAGCTAAAGCATTACTCTTTCCTTGGAAATTATTTAAGGAGGGTACAATAAATGGGGTTATTGTCTGCTACAAGGTCAAAGTGCATATTCCTTTACAAAACTTGAGATTCAAGCTGCGATTGGAGCAGGTGCTTGAATAATAAACCGTCATTTTATTAGCAGATATTATTTGACTGCATTCCCTTCTCGATATTCTTTTAGAATCATCAGTATACAAATCGGTACCTCCACCTCGGCCGTACAATCCACCTCCCTATAGGATGCCTCCCATACCACCTGAAACCTATCACAAATTCGGCAGCGAGCCATTTTTGCCAGGGACTATGGGCGAAGTGCCAGTTCCACTGCGAATGTACTCGTCCAAGTATCCACCGGTGAGTTTACTAATTGAATCTTGTAATGATGTAATTTAATGGGAAAGGAAAAAGGATACTTTAGGTGTGTCGGGTGTGAGAAAGTATCCCAGAATAAAGTCAAAGGTGGACAGGAGGAATGACCTGATTTGCCTTTTAGACATTCTCAGTGTTAGGTTACATTTAGAAATAAGAACACGTTTTCGTTATGACTTATTACGAATTTTTTTCTATAAGTGTCACTATTTACATGTTTAAAAAAAACCAAAATGCAAACAAGTTGGAAATAAATTTTTATTTTGATATTAAAAATGAAGAAATTACTTTTGCATTTTTTTCTTTTTTATAATGGGCAATTTTTCCTGAATTAACACTCGACAGACTGGCGGTTAACCCTCATAAACAAATTAATTAAAATGGGATAATAGCGTTGAAGCCTGGAAGTTTATATGAAAAATAAAAATATTTCGCATTCTACTTGTTTTTTGTTTTTTTTTTGTTTTTTAGCCCAGAAAGGAAATAACACAAAGTGAATGGAGCGACAAGATAATCGACTCTCCACCGAACCCTCGAATTCCAAAGTTAACTGAATTAACTCAAAGACCGCGCACGTCTCACGGAGCAGTTGGTCCCGATCGTTCAGTTCCACCGCCACGAGCTCAAATGTGGGTTGATGAGAAAAAGGTTAGTTCATTTATTAGCTTTTGTAAAATAAATTAAAAAATTTAATTAAGAAACGAGAATTGTTATTTTTTTATATATTAAAACTTTAATTGTCTATTCCAGCAGAATTCATCGAATAAAGAACTGATTTTACAGCACAGATGGAGGGCTTTATTAAATCAGTCAACCGATGATCAAAATCAAGCGAATGCGAGACGGGAACCTGAAAGAACTAAGGTAAAAATATAAAATCAACAATTGAGAGAGAGATGATTTTTTATTTATTTTTCTTATTAGATGTTATTAGAAGGCGAACCTTTGCTGCCTAATTCGCGGAGAGCGATATCTTACCCGGAAGGTATAAGCAATCCAGGTCTCGAAGACGAAGGTTATGTGGTAATATTCAATTAATAAATAGATAAAATTAAATTATACAAATTTTAAATTATATATTATAGCCTTCGACTCCGAACCAACGTAACGAAGGATCTCGAGGACAGGTTTTACTCGAAAATAAACCTCAGATCAGTCCCCGGACATATCGCGCCATGTCCGTTGCGCCAAACGGTTCGACCGTTGATGATTCGAATCAGCGCACAGTCGCTTCCAATCGACCTTCAAACGGGCAATCATTTACCCGTCAGCAAACCCAAGAGTCACCGCACCATTACTGGGTGACCAATGGACTTCCACAGAGAAGCGAACAAAATCAAGAAATAGATGTTAAAACGAAAACGGAAGACGCAGAAAGTGGTGAAATGACGAGAGAGGAACCAAATCAGAACCAACAACAAATTACGGAACCAAAGACAAACGCTAGCGGCCAGAATTTCAAAGTTAGTCCAAAACCAACCAAATGTGCGCCCTACAATCACTATCAAAACCCAACTGATGTTCAATACTATTATCAACAAGGATTAATTTTACCAACCGACGTTAAATTCCCGCAGAAGACTTTGTTCAACGACAAACTGAAATTCAATCGGGGAATGAATTCGGATACGTTTTTAAATGCCGTACCAAACTGCCGTGCTTCGGGGAGCAGTTCGGATTACGACAAAAGTGCAAACACACCAAACACTAATCCGGCATCGGATTCTGGCCGGGGTACCATGGCTCCTTCCGTAAAATCCAGTTCTCTCAGTGGTACATTGGATTCCAGTATGGAGTCTTCCGATGCATCGCCTTTACAAACTTCTCATAAAGACGATCAAACCAAGGATTTACGGCAAACGATAAGAAATCAATCGGTGTCTGCGTTGGCGCTTTCTAAGAGTGTGGAATCGACTATTAGTGACAGCACATCGGTGTCCCCTCCATTGCCTCCACTGATGCCGAAAAAAAGTTGTGCCGAGTCTAATTCTGGATGTCCGAGGCTGCCATCGAAGTATAAAATGTCATTAAGGTAGAGTTGTTTAATTTAGTTTTTTTAATGCGAATTTAGCATTTTATTTTTATTCTAGTACATCTGTATTAAATGATGCACCTTCCACTCATTTACCCGAATCAAGAGACTCGAGAGAATGGTCTGCTCAGCAAAGATCCCCTCAACGTGCGGGCCAATGGCAGAATCGAATGCAAGATCAGCGTTATAATCGTAGTGGTCGGTCTGGAACCGGTAATACACCAACAGCTACTCAAAGTAGAAATAAATCCAGAGCTCCGATAAGTAAATATTGAAAAATAATAGTAATTTTGGAGAATAATAAATTTATTTTTAAAATATTTTAGTGATCAATCCTAGTTTATCGCGATTACACGAAGCTGGTGATGGTGATTTCACATCGACAACGACGGGACTGGATATGGAAAGTCTTTTGGATGACGTTAGCGATGGTAGCAGCCAGACTTCAAATCCTGCGAGTCCATCTAGCGACGTACATGAATTGAGACGGCAGTTAGAAGGATTGGAGCAAATGTATTCCGAAGTAATCTGAAATATTTGCTTAATCGCATGGAACGAAATTTTTTATATTTACCATTATTTTCAGGTTCTTAAAATGCTCGGAGTTAAATCACGGAACGGGCAAAAATCTTTAAACGAAAGTAAAGGCAAACGCAAAGTCCATGGCAGTTTGTCATCGCTTACCGGGAAAGCATTAGGCAGTTCTGCCGGTAAATCTCGAGCCCATCCTGATAAACGCTATCCTCACGATAAAAGACGATCGGGATCCGAGCCAAAGTGAGACCCGATCTCTGATATTTTTAAAACTCGTTAAAATTTATATTTTTCATTTTTTT
Organism: Henia vesuviana; assembly: GCA_034696185.1. Taxonomy (NCBI): domain Eukaryota; kingdom Metazoa; phylum Arthropoda; class Chilopoda; order Geophilomorpha; family Dignathodontidae; genus Henia; species Henia vesuviana. The sequence continues at coordinate 8,251 of JAQFZU010000701.1, read as the reverse complement.
AAATATTCTAGAGGTATAACTAAACGATTTCAACGTCTTGAATCGCACGTAGTAACTTTGGCACGGAGTGTGGCTCATTTGAGTTCTGAAATGCGGACTCAACATGTAATGTTTCAGGTAGCTCCTTTTTTTTGACAGCGAAATAAATTTGTAAAAATTATTTACTCGTAGGAAATTGAAGCTCTTCGTCGGGAAGTCAATCAATTAACTGATCAGTGCATGGCACTACGTTTAAATGTTGGTGGTGGAGTTGCAAAAACAGCTCGTGGAGGAACATCGTCTGAATGGGATAATTTCAGATCGTCAATTCCATCGATGACCAATCCAACTAGAATAAAGAAATTAGCAAAGTAAATTATTAAAATTAATTAAAATGTAAGGTATAATAATAATAATAATATCCTGAAATAGGTTTTTTGGTGACGAGCCTCCTTTATTGCGGCTTTTTCTCAAGAAATTGGGATACGAAGTAAGAATTGCTTGAAATAAAATTTACGATAAATAACCTTTAACATTATTACTTTAGAAATATGCATCTAATTTTGAAAATGAAAGAATTGGTATGATTGAATTACCTTATTTGACCGAAGAGCGGCTTCAGAAAATAGGAATACCCATGGGACCTCGAATGCGTATCTTACAAGAAGCTCAAATGTCGTTTCGACAAGAACATTTTAATATTTACATTGTATAAATTTTTTAATTGATTTATTTTTTTGTGTAGAAATCTGCTAAAATTCACAATGATTTGTATTTTGTATAGTTGTCCTCATTTCGCTTAAACATTAGATAAAGAATATTAAATATTCTTTAAGAGATCATACAATCAACAGCATTGTTATGAACACGAGAATTTGAACTAAAGTGTTTAACATTTTGTTATTGTTCTTTACTACCCATTGTTGGGATTAAAGACAATTTTGAAAATGAATAACTTTTCATTTTCATTACTTGTCACATTAAAAATGCTACAATAAAAAGATGATTTCACATTAGCTTGACTGATTTTCGTTTTGTAAACAAAAAAAATCCATCTAAATTGCAAGAGTAAAATTAAAGTAAGTTTTTTCCATCAAATTTTTATGCCATTCGTTGTGAGATTTAACTCGTGTTTACATCTGCTATTGCGACCGACGTGTCATCATGAATCGAAAACGAACCCCGAAAAACATCAAAGAAAAATACAGATTAACAGAACTGGCCATGATATGTCTTCTGCGAGCAGTTAAAAATGTGCTGGCGATAAAAAATATAAAAGAATCAAATTTAATGTACAGGACAGTAAATAAATTGCGGGGCATTAAACCCAATATTGAGATCTTCAAAACAACATTAGCAGACTACATTCGTGCACTTCGTAAGTATACTTTAAATTTAAAACCCTTATATTTTAATTTAATTTTTATAAATTTCAGCAAACCATCTGCTAGAAGAAGTATTTCAACGATTCATGCGATTCGAAGTAGCGATTGAACCACACCACCTTTTACCGTTTATTCTAGATGACCATAAGAAATTGAAATTGGATTTTCGAACCAAAGATTTTGACATCCTATACTTCTTGGATCTTTGCAGTTTCAAAATTAGAGTAAGTTAATAAATGTGATTATTTAAAAAAAATATTTATACCTCTGAATTAAGTTTTTAGAAGAACTTAAGTTACCAAGAAAGTGTTCTATGATGGCGGGTTACACGGAAACATTACGCGTTATATCGCCAAAGATAAAAAAACTCGATTTGTGTCAAGTGGAAATCGGTGACGACTCAATGCCAACTTTGGCTCAGTTACCATTAGAAGAACTTAATTTGTGTTGTACAAGTGTTTCGGACGATGGAATTAAAGAATTGTGGGATGTGACCTCGAAGACCAAACACAAAATGAAAATACTAGAAGTTGCTGAGTCATTGGTTAGTCTGCAAGGATACAGCGATGCCATTAAAGAATTGCCGATGCTGCAAGAAATCGATTGCTCGTGCGCGGCGCTGTTATCGCTAACTAAGGATTTGATTAGCAATAATTTTCGAATATCTACATTGACATTGGACGATATAATAACAAATATTGAAAGGGCTGTTGAAATAGTAGCGATTGAAATGCCTTCAGTGACTTCAATTTCACTGACATCGGACGGATATTCTCCAAAAATGCTCAGCTCCCTCACTTACGTAAAACGCTTGACTAAACTTACGCTTAATAGTGGCTTATTTTTATATAACTTTCACCTCGCAAGTTGTATTAATACATATTTTGTTTGTTTACGCGACTTAACATTGTACGACTACTGGAATCTTTGGTTCGACGAAAGAGACTGTCAAGCTTTTACAATTGTAGCGAAATGCCCAAAATTGCAGAAGTTAACATTTGGCCAATGTGACGGATTAAATAACCAAATAGCGAGCAAGATGGCTTTGTTGTTGAGAAATAGCGAATTAAAAAATCTAAGTTTAAAGTATTGTTGCGGTTTGGGAACGTATGGAATTGTGGCTTTTTTGCGCATTACAACACTTACTCGATGTGAAATTATATTACCAGAATGTAAAATGTGCGATGTTGAACTATTGCAACAAGCTGCACAAGATACAAATGTAAAACTCAAAATTGCTTCGTTTTTGTAAAAATAGTTTATTTCCAAAAGTTATTATTCGTATTAAAATCCAAAAAAATTGCTAAAAGTTTATGGAGAAGAAAATTTTATTAAATTAATCAGTACAATCAATTAATAATTAATTCGAAAAATAGAAGCAAATCACAACGGTCTTATTGATAAAAATTGTATTTTTTTAAAGTTATCTTACGTATTATGTCATAAGCACCGTAATATGGGTTAAACGTAATAAATTATTAAATATAAGTATACCTAACGTCAATTACTGGAAACATAAAGCTTTTTTTGTTGGGCTTGATCATAACCAAGGCGGCATACCGTAAACGGCTTATGTGAGGCGCATGGACTTATTACATTAAGTTTTGTGTAAGTAAAAAAATTGCTTTTAATATTTTTAAATTAATAATAAGCGAGATTAATAATGTTTGAAGTTTGGAAATTAATTTAGTGAACATTCCCAGTTGTTTCCAGTGAAATGATTAACTGTGGAATTTGAAACATTTAAATTGAAGTGACTAAGCTCGAAGACGTTAGTCTTAATTGCAGTGAGAAGTTCATTGCGAATGAAATTGCAGTGTGGAATTTAGTTTATTTATTATGATAAATAATTAGTTCAGTTACACATGTAGCACATGTTGTGCAATACTCTACTTATACCAAAATTACTTTTTTGCAATCTTTTGAAATTAAATCTACTGACAAGTAAGTGTGAATGGGCAATTTAACAACACACTATTTTCTTTGACACTATACAGTAAGGTACAGCAGAAGTAAATAAATACAGGTATCGATTTAACTAATTCTTTTGTCAGAAATTTACCCCATCGAGACCCAGAATATTTTCATTGGGTAATATAAAAGTCGAGAAAATTGCTTGATTTAAATATTATATCCACTTATAATACGACTTTCTAATTCTAATACTTGTGCAAACATATTCATGAGCTTATTGATTTTTTAAGTCAATATTTATGAAAAAACTTTCTACTCAAACAGTTAACTTCATTCAAAAGCAAAAATTCCAAATGTAAATCTAAAGCTTAAGAAATGCCATAACTTGAGATTTATATTTAAAGACAGTGACAAGACCATAACACGGTCTTAACTTCTGACATAAACAAACACTTCGAAAATTTATAGCAGTTGAAAACTGTTTTTAAATACTAGTTTAAGCATCCTGTAAATGAAGTTGAGAAATTAACATAAAGAAAGTTTTGACAAAGTTTTAGATTTTTAAATTGTAAGCCAATAACAATGATAACGATATTTGCAAAGCTATACGAATGTGATTTGAAAGAGGATACTGTGGCGGTCAAACTTTACTTAGCAGAAATGAACTAATTTTATTAACAAAACTCAAATTGCTTTCCAACCTTATTAGTGGAATGTAAATGGAGGGAAATATTTAATATTACTTGTCTTACATGTACATTTGTTCAACTCCAGGGAGATTTTCTGGCAAGAGTTAATTAACACAAGTTGGTAATTAGGGCTGCTCCTTGTAATCTCCCTTATCCCCCATTCCCTCAATAACTAGTAGATACTGTGAATATTTATGGGCCACAAATGGGTGTAAATAAACACAGACTGCTGATAGTAATTGTAAAATTCTTTTTTAAAGAAATGGTATTAATTAATCTTTTGTGGCTTAATACTTATTTTTATAATTAGTATTTGCAAAAAAATTAATTGTTTAATGAAGTTGGAAAGTTTTAAAACTGTTGGAATGAAATCATTTTAAAAAGTTTCGAAAATTTATAATTCCAAAAGTAAATATTTCATTTTTTAATTTTATTACGTCTTTGTAGAAGTCATTGAAATCTAATAAGGGCGGATGACACTTTAAATGAGCAAATCATTCTTTTTTAACTACTGTGCATAAATCCATTTGTCTTGAGTTAAAATTTTTATTTTTATTATTTTTATTCTTTCAATTTTTTTTTCGTTTCTTTAACATTCAGAGCCATAACCGCAAACGCTTGGCGAATACTCTTTTGGAAGTTATCTTGAGTATCATAAATTAGGACTCCCAACAACTGACATTTGCCAAGTTTGCAAGGATGGAAGAAGCTCTTTCACACATACAAAAGCTGTGCTTGTAATGCTTTCTTCTGCCAGAGCCAACTTAACAAAATTTACTTTAGTTTTGCCGAGCTTTTGGTGCTGATAAAATGTGAAAAATGAAAACAAAATAACGTTTATTTCATTCTGGAGATCTGAATTACGATTGTGGTACAGAAATGGCAATAAAATTTTGAATTATTTTCTATTTTTGTATTAGGAAATGTTAAAAACAGTTGAACATTTATAAATTTTTTTTTTTTTTGCAGGTTGATACGAATATCAGTTCAGCTGCGAAAACAATCATCTTAGGTCACATTTGAAGTTTTTCTGGTAATTCATTATACCTTGATTTAAAATTCATTAAATTTATTCTAATGGATTTCGGAGGCAATTTAGTGCACCTCATTTGATCAGCTGGGCAGTGGAAAAGCCATATGTCATTGATTAATTAAACACGCATTCTAAATACCCCAACAAGAACAACATATTTAGAAGAAACCTTCTTTCTTGTCATCATTAAGTATTTAACTAAACTATTATTTATTGTCAAAATGAAGTTAAATACTTTATAAAAACAAAAATAACAAATTTAATGCTTAAACACTACAATAAAGGATTTTGTGATTGCATTTGTTTAGTTCATAAATCGTATATGCTAATGGCTTTTTTGCGATAACAGATGAATGAATATTATTTTATTTTAATTTTTTAACAAACTTATTTATTCAAAACATGTCTTTAAATTACAGTTAATATTGTACACCATAGACCAAAGGCATTCTATTTCCTCATCGGGAATGCACGACTCGATCCACTTTATTTTGATGCGAAATTTCCTGCCTGATAAAATTTTGACGTTAACAACCAGCAAGTAAGATTTTTCTTTATTAAAGTTGTTCTTTCCTTATCACACATACGCGATCCGCCTTAATGCAGTTAATGTAATTGTTTTGATGGGCAGGTAAAGAATTGGGATAATTGGATAGCGATCAGAGTGAATTCTCTTTTTTCCAATTTATTAACAACAGAAAGCATCTGTTTTAAATTCCGTAATAATGACAGGTGAAATTAGTGCAGTGAAACGTTAATAATACTCTTTGTACAACTTATTTCTGCTACATCTAATTTTATTTATTTATAATTTATTAAAATAAAACGAATTATTTAATTTTTTATGCCGATTAATTATTTGTTTGTTTTCCTTTGTTTACATTTCGAATGGAGGATTTCGGGAACTTGTAAATACAACTTTTTATAGCCTCATCATATCTAAGCAAATGTAAATGAGATTCAAATGAAGTTTCGACTTGATTTATTGCGCTGACACTAATTTATTTTGTAATGCAGTTTTTGAATTTGCATTAAAGTTTATGGCATTTTTCATCGTTATATGTCCAATTGTGAAGCGATGTCTATATATTAATTTAAGTAATATGTTTATAATCTTGTTAAAAAGTATAAACTTTTTTTTGAAAAATATTTGAGAAGAAAATCATTAGAAATTGGGTTATTTGCAAAATAACTCGAGTTGATTAACTCAAATTAGCTTTGAGCAGATTTGCTGCTGTAGTGTATTTTTAGTTATAGAAATTGAATCAAATATTGACTGAAATGTCAAATGTTAATGAAATTTATAATTGCCTGATAATTTAACTACGTGTGAATTTGATGGATGATCACAAATCAATAGCTTAATTGGCTTATTCAGCAAGAGTGAGTTAAATTTCCTTTTGTGTAATTTGTTTTATAACTGTTGTTTTATTTTTGTTTTTTTTTTTATTTTAATGTCACTTTTTTCTCGTATCTTCTTTTTTAGGAAAAACAAATTGCATAGTTTGCTTAACTTCAATCTCCAGAGATAAATTGAAGTTAAAAAACATATCTTCGAATGTAAAAATTGCAGTTAAAGGTTGGTTATTCTAAAGTGCTGTAACAAATTAATACTGATTAGTTTGTTGACCACACCAAACTTCAAGTTGCACTGTTGGCACGAACATGACTCGATAAACAGATTAATATGCTACTAATCGATATTTGATGATTAAATCAGGAATTAATTAAAGATTAGAGTAATTTGCATATTCAATAAATTAGGATTGGCAATGACAAATGTCAGTTTTAATGCGAAATGGAAGATGAATTTAAACCGTGTTAATACCTTCATTTTGAGCAGTTATTTCTTGGTTAATTTCTGAAACTGATATTAAGTTTTAACTTTTATTGCACTACATAAGTAAAAAACTTGATTTATTAATCTCTGCGGGGAATCTAGATCTAGTCGAGTAATTGGATTGGTAGTGACTTTCTGCTTCTGACACATTAACAACTGTTTTAAAATTGGTTTGCTTTTTCTTTTACTTTTCTTCGTAAGTGGAAACTTTTTTCTAAAAAAATTTAATTATAAGTATTAAAAGCATATGGAAATTATTGTTAAAAATGTAAAAAGATTTAATGTAATTAACTAGAATTATAAATTGTATTTTAGGGTTTGTTGTATTGAGAGAGGTTTTGCGTTAGTTGATGCAATTAAAATCTCATTCGTATAGCATATTACAAAAAATAAATTGTTTGGAGAAAATAATAAATTATCTTTCATTAATTGTGTTGAAATTGGAAATTAGATTAGAAATTAAATAGCGAGACAGAAAATTGGTTTTTCAAAATGCACTGAAGAATATTATAAATAATACCATCGTTATATTTTCACTTTATGATTTATTAAGAATCTAAATTGTGACAATGACAAATGACTTATTTCAGAAAAATGTAATAAAATCTATTTCTAGGAATGTTCTATTAACAATGAGATCAAACTGATAAAATGTTGAATGTATTAAATATTTACATGGTTTTATTCATTGATTTAGCTACTAAGATTTAACTAATTGTCACAACAAAAATTCTTAATATTTTTTAAAATTAAAATGAGTAACTAATATTTTTCTATAGATGGTACAATATCATAATTGCTGTGCAAATTTTGGTCCGACAATAGGAAAACTACTGCCTAAGATTTTGTATATTGAAATCCTAACAAATGATTTTACTTGAGATTTCACAATTTTATGCATTGTTATTGGGTTTTATAGAATGTCATGGTATTTCCGGAGGATTTCCGAGGACTTCAAAAAATTTTAAATTCCAATATCTTGACCTTTATGAGATTTCAACAAATTTCTGTACTTGCAGAAAGGACTTCATTTAAGATTTCACGAGTAATTTTATAAGATTTCTATGGAATCTAGGGATTTTAAAGAATTTGACCTTATATGAGATTTTAATGAATGTCTCTGCCTAAATCCTCTGATGATAGAATTTAATCATTCTAAATTTAAAGAAGATTACAATAAAATTACCTGAGAATAAATGGCTTTTGAAAAGAACTTCAATCATTTGTGTCAAATCACAAACTTTTTTTTATTTTGCTCAATGGGGAATTTGAATTATTCATTGCAATAACTTGATAACTCGCAATTTTTTTGGCAATACCTGCACATGGTTTTCTTCTACAATGTCATCTTATGTGCCTCAAATTATCTTGATTAATGTGCTTTCTACTATTTAAGCTAAGTTTGGGCAAA